>JAPYZP010002625.1:0-13054 GCA_030522985.1 Torymus sinensis
GAGAGAGAATTTTATTAATTACCGTTTAATTGACGGTTGTCGCGCGGCGAGAGCGAGAGAGCATGTGATGCGTGGGAAAGAAAGTTGACGGTGATCATGCTGGAATTACACCCTTCTCGGCTGCTGATGAGAATTAAGACGCGCGCGCCGCGCTGTTGTTTCTCGCCGCTGCTGCTGCTGCTGCTGAATTCGAGCCAGTCAAAATTGCCTAACGGTGCATCGTAATGAGATTTCGCGAAATTAAATTTTAAAAGCCGTGCTATCGGGTCGCGGCGCTCTCGTGTGTGTGAGGATATACGAGAGATTCATAGCGCAAAAAACGCGGAGTATGGGAGTATGTGTGCGTATGCAGTATAAGTTAGGGTAGAAAACGTGCCGAAAATAATTAAGGAAAACAATAATTCTGCATCTTTACTATACGTGAACCTATAAAAGTTCTTCCATCATAATGTGTATGGACGTTATACTTTTTTTTTCTTATAAAAGAACAGAGTTTCGTGGATGAAATGTGCCTCGAAGACTGACGAAGTATACATCAACGCTATATTACGAAGATTGCCGAATGATTAAATAATACACTTTGGCAAAGTGCACAGCACACACGCTCTCGAGCGGCCCGTTTTTTCCAGTACACAATGATTTGCATAGTTTAACAATTCTATATACCTGCGCCTGCCGGCGACACAGTTGCCATTGCGCGCAGCAGCGGCGTAATATTTAACGAGACACGCGCACATATGTTATTTCAATCGCGGGCACGTATACGTATTATTATACACACCACATAAGAAAAAAGAAACTGCTGCATATATGACAGACGAGGAGGAGGTTGGAGATCGAGCCCAGGTCACTTACATCTATCGAGCGGATAATACATACATGTATAAAACACAGAGGGGGAACTTTGTATACGTGTATATGTATATATCCGCGCGGCGTGCCGCACAGGCGCGAGACTTCGTCGCTCGCTTGCTCGCGAGAGAGAAAGAGATAAGCCATGGTCGCCGCCGTCACGTGCGCGCGGGGGTCTCGAGAGATTCCAACCCACTGACACCGAGCCGCGCGCGCAGACCGGCTGCTGCTGCTGTACACACATACGCGCGCGTTTCATACCCACACAGTGTGTATAGACGTGGATGATGATCGTCGTCCCCGGCCTCTAGGGAGAGTCGAGACTTTTGCGATTTCTCGAAAATTACCGCCGCCGCCGCCGAGGTATCGTACTCAAAGTCACTCTGTGTAGACACTTTTCTGCTCTTTCTCTACCCTTTCGTCGCTCGTGCCGATGGGCTTTTTCAAAGTGGATATGAGAATTTCGAGGATTTCTTTTTTGTCTTGGTAGGGGAAAGGTTTGCGGGGGTTTGGCTTTACGGTACGGGGTAAAGTCATTGAGAGCCAGTGAGTTTTGTAAATGGGAAAAATTACGGAGAGAGAGAGGGGGGTAGAAAAGGAGAGGGAGAGAGAGACAGCGTTGCGTAATCCGAAGCCCTACAAGATGCGGAGAAGTACCGGGATTTTGCCGTTAAGCTGGCATAGTTCGACTTCATAAAGCTCTGCTGGGAACTCAATTTTTAATAAAAAAAAAATATACACATTTAGTTGAGTGCACGTAGTCGAATATTGTTCAATGCAACAGTTCAAACGCGCTCTGCTCGCGTACTATTTTGTATTTGAGGTTATGAATATATAATTTTTCAGTATGATTTCATTTTAATTAGTTCAAATAATAGGAAAATAAGATAATTTTTCAAAGCATGAACAAATTGATCTTTTTATTCTAATTTAATTTCATCATTTAGTTTTAAATAGTTAAGAGTAAAAATTGAATTTAAAAAATTCAAATGTAGCGGAAGTCGCGAATTTTCGCGTCTATTCCTTACAGACCAATAAAAATCAATCTTAAAATGCTTCCCAACATCGGGCCATCGTTTTTTTAAGAGAGAAATATAAAGAATAATTTCTGTAAAAATTCCAGAAATAATTCAAACCCAATGTAATTTTCGACCGTTGGTATAAAATTCTGTAAAATTAACCCCGTGATTTAATGATTATGTAAAAGACAAATTTGAATCAACATCAGGGCTCTCTGTTAAACATTCACATTGTAATTCACTCAACGGCGCAAAAAAACATTGTATTTGCGCACCGGATTAATAAATAATTTACAGTCGGACGATTCGCTCGTTTGAAACCTATTCAAAAGAGCCGTGTGTGTGGCATGACTGGTGCAAACATTGTCAGTCATCGTCGAATTGATGGCGCGCGCGGACGACGCACGCACGATTCGTGCGATGCGTTGGGTCAGTAATCGCGTAAATATTCATCGGGGCTGGGGTCATTCGACGGAAGTACCACACTGCACATCGTCACTCGCTCCCATTGGTGTAGGTCAGTTTATTTTTCTTCCAAGTGCTTCCCATTACATTGATTGCGTCGCCTGTAACCGATCACCGACTATACGCTTCGCCTGTGTTTTACCAATATTGTTTGTGCGTGCGGAAAAGCTTTCAGGTTTATCTAATTAAAATCTCGGCGCTCGTTTTTTGAATAATTCTTCGTTACAAGTAGTCGCTGTTATGAGGAAAAACTGGTTGAATGTAGTGGAAGCACATATTAAACCACTTTGTTTTTTTTTTAGAAATGGTAATTATCAAATGGTTAATTCACGTGACAAATAACTCTATTTTTATGACCATAATATTACTAGGAATCGACTGTTTATTACTCTAACACAGTTGTATTTGTATTTTTAGTTTCTTATAATCTATAACAATTAGGTTCAACTCAACTGTTATTACAACAAGTTATTCTTAATTGAAGAGAATGTTGTTAATTGCCCCGTTAAATGTTAGATATTTTACGATCACTTTAACGAATATACTATAGCTTCATAACCAGAACTGCTCTCGTGCGATCATATATATAAACTGTACCAATACAACCAATTAAATATACTTCGTCTAGAAATTCTCGAGCACTATATACATTCATATCAAGCGAAACTATTAAACTGTCCACCGACCTTAAACCGCAAAACCTTACTGTTTCCATTGTTTCTATTTCCGTTTTTTTTTTATCATAAAGTAACGACCGAGCGTAAACGCAAAAAACAAAAGACCGCAGGAGAGACGCGGAGAGTAACACTAAACTATAAGAATCCTCGTCGTCGGCGGTGGTGCGGCCGCCATCAACCGGAAGCGGCGGGGCGAAGGCGCGAGAAGAGGGTTTGTGTCCCGGACGCGCCGGAAATCCGAGAAGGCGCCGCCGTCGCGCACATCCTCACACTCTATTATATATACCTCCATGTGTATACTTTTCCTCTGCCACCTCTGAGCTCTCCACACCTCATATATTCTACCTTGTTTTGTCGGGGGCTTATCACTATACGTACGCGCAGACGCACAACAATTTCGCGACGTGCAGACTGCACTCACCTACCGTAGGACTGCGTATGTATGTACGTACATACAGGCGCGCAAGCTGGACGCGCAAGGTCACTCGTAAGTAGCTCAAGTTCAGTCAATGATATTGAATTACGATACTGGAGATCCCTCCCCCGCGCGCTCGCGTCTGGCTACGGTGGGTGTCTCGGTACTGTCATTACCCTGTAAAAAAAAACAAGAGTACGCGCCTTTGCTTACGATCTCGGGTTCATGCCACACACCTTTTGCTACTCATGGCTGTTGATATTTTTTTTTTGCATGAAGTTTGGGTGTCATTATAGAAGATTCGGTTGGGTATATAGGGTTTGGAAACTTGTGATTAGAGTAGGTTTACAATTAGGGTGCTCCGATGACGAGGGGGTAATTCCATTTTAATAGCTGAACATTTAAATAAATAGGTTAGGTTAAAAATAAATCCATAGTTAATTTATTTTATTACCATTGGTATGCGATGACCAATAGAATCCTATAATCTACGCGTATAAATTATTTTATGTTCTATAATGATTATCGACAGGCACCGTTTAGGTCATCTTAGAATTATCCTCGGCGACGTTCATGCAAAAGCATCGGCACTGTTTAATTTACGCGCAAGTCATAGATAATATAGAACCTTGGTGTTCAAACGCGAAGCAACGTGTATCTTATATACTTCTGAATAAAAATCTTTTATTTATGTATCCGTGTAAAAAGCTTGGCTTGCAATTCTAATTTCTGGTATAAATATCCGCGCTTCGGTCCGATATATATATATATACAAGCCGTATATAAAATTTATCTCGCTCGTTCAGCGCGAAATGATAGCAATGGCTGTTTATTTTTTCCAGCGAATGCATTCGCGCGCGCGCAAAAAAAAAACTTGGACAAGGTTACGTGCACCGTGGCCTTATCACAAACGGAGCGAGTTAATATATAGGTTATTAGACTTAGTAGTAATCTTTATTGGGTTTAAATGTGTGTGCGTTTAAAAACCGGAGTATATTCAGTGTACATTTTGAAAGAGTAAACCAAATGTTTATAGCAGGCCATTCATACAAATTTTTCCTTATTTGATTTAGTTTTTATGTAAATATTTTTTTAAATATACTTTTCACATTATCTAACTGTTGAAGTAGCTAGCTTTCACGTTACAGAATAATTGTTTGCCTGAAAAATTAAAGAAAAAACATCTACGATTAATTTAAACTTAATTATTAATAGAATTGTTATCTCGTGTCATTGGTCGGCTTATCTAAGAAAAAAAAATAATAAGTAAATAGAGAAAACTTCATACCGAGCGATGATAATTATATAAAAATGACTTTTTACCAGATTAATACTCATATAATACAATTTCTTTTAAAGTATAACAATGCCACCTTATCTAATGGAAACTTTACTAGCTATGCCGTTAAAAAAAATTTAATTAAATAACCTACCGATGATATTATACATACTGTATACATAACGTGCCAATTTATAAATGTCACAATACTTGACCACTACAACCGTATACGTTCATTCCTAAAAAAAATCAAAAAGTCTTTCCTTGGGTATATTATTCCACGTAACAAGCCCACACACTGCAAGACGTTAATTCCGGAACATCTGCCCGGAAGTGACAGCGCGGCGCACAGCCTCGCTGGTTTAGCCGCAATCTCCCTCTCTATTCCTCTCTCTGTCTCTCTCACTCTCTTTCCCTCACTCGCAGTCGAGAAGTCATTTACCATGCACAATGCACACACCGCCTCTTGGCCAAGTGCGCTCACCGTATTTTTCTCCAGCATGCGTTATGGGTGCGTACATATACACACACACACATACCAGCCTTCGCGCCAACATCGATGCATCGAGCTGTCGGGAAATGAAAGATGCCGGCGGCCGCGCGTTGTAATTTGGCCAAGCCGTTATTAGGAGAGAAAGAGAGAGAGAGACGCGCGTTGTAATATATGCACGTACGATGCGGGCTGCCTTCTCTCTATATATAAGACACTTTTCGAGGAAGTAAAGGAAGAGGCCCGGATAACGAGTTGCGGTGCACGCGCGGTGCCGAAAAACCACGAGCGAGCTGCACGGACTCACCTGTTCGCCCGCGGTGAGCGATAGGTTGATCTCGCGCCCCGGCACAATGTATTAGCGGCCGATATATAGCACACATAGGTACTACACCTACACGCGCATATGCGCTTGTGGCGGCGCACATCCGAGGCTCGCGGGCGAACCTCTTCCTCTTCTTTCTTACATTGTTGATCATGTGATTAATTGTGGCGCAGCTAACCAGAGCGACGAGGCGGTGCTGCCCCTGCTGCTGCTACTCACGTGAATACGCGTTGCAGTTATTCGATACGTACATGTATATTTTGTATAAGAATATTTTTCGATGGGAATTTCCTGTAGGTACGTATATACTAATCGATATTGACGTATACACATTCGTAGAACAGACGTATGGACATTTTCGCGGTGGTATTGCGTCGGAAAATTTGATTTTACACGTGGCTATATATTCTGCAATATTGAAATTTCAACGCTCGCGTGAATTAAGCTCGCGCAGCAGCGACCGACGATAATGGGTTAAGTATAATATATATTCGAACGCGTATAGTGTGTATTCTCGGGTATCGGCCGAGCCTTCGCGCGCGCGGACATTGACATAATGCGGGCACTAAAATGTCATAAACACTCGCGGGCATTGCAAGGTTACGAGCACTCCTCTTGATTGTGATTACATATCAAGTGGGTTACTACCTTTTAATATTACGGGGCTATTAGAAAGGTTAATCATTGCATTGGACTACTTCGGCGTTTGTGGGGCGAGTCTTCTTTTTTTATATACTCATCATTGGACATAATCAGAAAGTTATTTTGAGAATCTTCTAAGCTTATTAGCTGTGCAATTGTTATTGGTAAAATAGGTTAATTATCATGATTAACTGATTATGTAGGTAATTTAATATAAAGTATAAGCATATTCGTTTAATCAATGAAACCATATTCTAGCACGTGACAAGTATTTAAAACTCCACTCTTTATATTTTACATTACAAAGAAAAAAGAAGAAAATAATGACCCGTTTGCGAATATGGCTTCCTTCCATATAACCACGCACGCAAGAGATAAACGGATTTTTCCAACTTTTTAAATCGTGTGGTATAATTTAATAATAAATTTTGCATTCTCAATGAAAACAATGTTCATCCCCAGAAAATGTCATGAGTGTGAAGTTTGCATCGTTGGAATGCAACGAAATAATTTTTTACTATCGATTAAAGTTCTTAAATAATGGAAATTTTATCTAAATCTTTGGTTTGAAGTTATTTTACACTATAAAACACTAAATCTATACGCAAAATTAATATTATTGAGTATAAACACGAAGTAAAATGAATTATTGTTTTTCTTTCGTTGCAAACTTCAGACCCCTAAAATATCATCATTATTATAAGAAAGAATCACCTGAACACGCTCGCTCAGGCACATAATAACACGTAAACTTGTACGACCTCTCGCTAACAAAGCCGAACACATATCTACAACGTACCGGATCCCCGTACAAACAAATGACGCTTATATGCGCGCCAACCTACCTACAATGGCGTATTAATATCAACCGTTCATTATTATTAACCAGCGAAGCCCGAAACTTTTTCGCACGCGCAAGCTTTGACGGTTCCTCGCGCTGCGCACATCATCATCCTCCTGTTATCAACGCGCTCGTCTGTCTCTCCGGGCAGGCTTGGCCACACATCGGCGACGTCGCGCAACCGAGACGTGCTCCACATTCGCGGGCGCGCGTCGAGCGAAAGAGTAGACGCAGACACGAAGAGAGAGAGGGAGAAAGCACGGGCGGCGACTCGGTGTTAGCGTAGGTCTGGATCGTTGGTTCGTTCGCTTGCTCGTCCCCCTCGTCGTCGTGTGCACGCACGCACACAGCGCGCCGTGGCACGCGAGAATGCACACCGCCCCGGCATAGTTATTTCATGACGAAGGGAGAGAGTGAGGTGCTGCGCGCGAGGGGGTGACTCGTCGTCGTCGGCGGCGGCGGCGGTGTGTGCGCGCCTCTCTGCCCTTCGTGACACGCATTAGCCGTGGGAAGTCAGGCATGTGTGTACCTGGAGGAAGCTATAGGGGAGAGTAAGAGAGAGAGAGGAAGGAAGCAGACAGACAGAGGGGAGACCGGGAGACGAGAGAGAGAGGAGAGCCGAGAGTGAGGAGAGAGTGCGACGCGCAAGGTGGAATTAAAAATACCCTCTTTGACGGGCGCGCGTGCGCTGCTAAATGTTGTAAGAAGATGCTTTTGTGAGCGGAAAATAGGGGATTTTCGTGTTTTTATGCTCTTTGATTTTTTTTACAATAAATACTGAATAGCTAAGTACAGGTAACATTGTTGTGGGGGCGCTTGAAATTAATTTTGAGCTGGTAAAAGTTAGTATTTAGACGACTGGTTCAAATATTTGAAAAGAAAAAATGAGGAGAGCTTATAACGAGAGAGAAGTGTATATTTTCGATGTTGTTTTTGACTGGAGTTGACGTTTAAGTTTCTTTTCGGTTAAAAATATATCGTTAATGGTTTTACTTTCGAATATTTGAAAAGCTTTCAACATACGCGAAACAATGACAAGTCTAAGTAACCGATGATAAATGGCAACATTGTCGGATGCCAAGCCTGTTTAATCTCAGAATATTCCCATATTCATTGCACTTTATTATAGAACAATGGTAATAAATCATTACTGAAATGAAAATAACGTCTTTATTGTTGATGGCTATATTAATACTTTACTGTTTGCATTCTTTAATGGAAAATTTGCCACTTTGGGAAAATTTGATATAATTTAATAAATAAGTAAACAGATAAGAAGTAGCGTCAATCATCGCTATGTTGAAACTCTTAATCTGTATTTCAGTGAAAAATACTAAAAGCATTTATTCACTTAATAAAAGTAAATTATGACCTTATTAAAATAAAAGTGAGTAAAAAAAACAGATATAACTTTCCATTGAACGCACTTCAAATTGAATTAAAGGAAAAACTTTACACGATCTATTTCTTTTCTCCTCGGCGAAATCGTACCTGCTTACCTTGCATAAAATGCAAATAAAATATTTTGTGTCCTGCATCCTATAACCATTAAGATAAATTACACCGCAATAAATAATATTCGTAAACGAAGTATATCTTTATAGCGCAGCCATTTCAACTTCGTTAAAAAAAAGTTTCTCACTCTCCCTCGCGCTGATGTAAGAAAAAGAGCCGATATTGAGGCCTTTTCTTTTTCTTTATCTGCCTCTGTAGATATACCTTATCTAAAAGCGACAAAGTACGTTTTATTTTCACGAGTCGTTTCCACACGCACGAAAAACATGGAAAACCTGAACGCGCGCCGGCGTGAAACTGTTCATGACCTACCTGGCAGCCGCGGAGATAAATAAAAATTTAATAACCCCGATAATAAACAACGAGCACAAAACAAAAACACACGCAACGCATATCGAACGAAAAACAAAACACGCACGCAACGACAGTCGCTGGATGAAAAGAGTCGCTTATCACAGAGGGGCTGCACTTAGCATCGAACGCAGCTAATTTATTACCGAGCGCTCGCGCGCGTTGTATATATCGGGGCTAGCGAAGGCGTACATAATATAGCTGTATCCTTGATTTGAAAGCCGCCGCGAGAGAGAGAGACATAAATCCACGAATTAACAGGCGCACACACGCGCGCACAACCCACGCGGCTTTTGCAAATTCCGAAGCGCGCGTTCCGGTTTTCCAGCTACAACCAGACCGCCCTCGTATACATATGTGATTCCCCTATTTACCCGCTCCCACTCTGTGTATACATGCGCATGTGTGTGTACACGCGGCAGCCGCATACGCGTGTGGGCAGGGAAATTAATTTCCACGCCTGCTGGATTTTCGCGGTTTTCCGACCTCCCCCCCCGCTCTACTCTCTCCCATTAAAAGTCCCTCGGTATAATATAGCTATAGATAGCAAGCGCTTGCGCGCTAAACGTCGTGTGTGTGCGTCTCGTTGTGGTTTTGCAGGCCACGGTACACGGTTAAAGTCCGCGACAATTACGACGATACGCCGCACGAAGATGGTAATCATGGCGAATGCATTATTATTGTTTGCTGGCAGGCAGGCAAGTTCGAAAGAATAGAGCTGTGATGCGACGTTGTCGGCGGCGCGTCGCTAACTTTCTCTAATTTTAATAAACGTCTATATGCGGCGCATAAAAATTCATTTTATATATATACCTATGGCTGTTTCTCGTCGTGATAATGACTTTTGAAGACATCTATTGCGGTGGAAGTTTTTTCGCTATGGACTGTAATTGTCGCTATTACTAGAAGTTGTTATGGGTAATTTTTTTTTTATTCAGAAAGATATATGCTACGTGGAAATTATGTATATTTATAAAATATGGATTTATACGCAATTTCTGCTGCGACAAATTTTCTCACCTAGGAAAATTCATAATAGATGTATCATTTATACAAATAATAATTATTGATAAAAAAATTTTCAAAACTGTACTATTACAAAGGAAAATCGATGTATACTGCCCTACAATCATATTTTATTTAAATTATTGTAGGGCACGTCAAGCATACATTCGTAATATATCCTAAGCTGTACAAAATTAATATGGTAATATACTTAATGAGAATCGCGTCGTTAATAACGCATTATATCTATAGCAAAAGTCCCCTATGTTTTATACCATAATATGACGAATCGATTTCACCTCAATAATTCAGTGCATCCTGTAAATAAACTCCCACGCATGGAGAGAGAGAGAGAACCTTGCCAGAGTTACAACGTCGATGAAAACTGCCCACATTTCACGCCGCGTATTTTATTCAAAAGCCGCCTATTTTTATATTCCCCCAACCTACTATACTACTTATAATATACGACAATAACGCACTCTCATTTTCCTCGGTGCGTTGTGTTGAGAGAGCGAAACTCACGCACACTTGTCTTTTTCTATGTATTGCAGATGGTGCGGGGCGTCGAGTGTTGTGTAAAGGCGCACGACAACAGCTACGACGAGGCTCTACCTCGGTGCGATGTGGCTAAGCGGGGAGACGCGCTCAGGTGATAAGCCCTACGACTTCTGACCATTCGCGCAAAGGAGCCTTGATGCAGAGGGCCTCCGACGAAGAAGACGACGCCGGGCGTGAGAGGAGAGCAAAGAAGACGACGAGACGAAGAAAGTACCCGGGAGTAACGCTATAATATATATATGTATAAAAGCGCGAACAAACCCTCGGCCCTGCTTGTATAATAAGTGACAAAAAGAAGAAGAAGAAGAGGAAGAAGAAGAAGAAGAAAATAATAATAGAAATAATAATAATAATAGGGCGTGTACTTCTACCTTGGACAAAATACCTCGAACCTACAAGTACCTTCAAACTTATACCTTCAATCGCAGCGCAATAGTGCCTACGCCCCTCCCGTACACTGTATTGTTAAATAATAAACCCAAGAAGAGACGAGCTACGCAAAAGTGTATAAGGAAGCTAGAGATCTTGTTAAAGCCACGACAAAACAAAGCAAACCCACAGTTCAAAGCAAACCTAACAATCTCGGCACGAGAGAGAGAGAGAGTGAGCAGAGAAGAGAAACACAGCGCGCGCGTGACACGAAACCAGGAGAGATCCGTACCTGCAAGCGAGAAGTCGAAGCGAAGAGCACAGAATATATTTATGATATTTAAGGAAGAGAGACGAAGAGAGGAAGAAGAGGAGAGAAGCCGCGTGGAGCCATAATAGCCTAGTTTGTTTATACCGGTTTTGCGGAGAGTGTGTATACGGAGAGTGGAAATACGAGTGAAAGCGAGAAAGCGCGAGAAAGAAATAAAGGAAGAAGGAAGAGCACTACACTTGAGCAGCGCGGCGAATGTCAGTTACCGCTGCCAATCCGCGACTACGAGGAACGACTGCTACTGCTACCACCAGCGGCACTGCCGTGCCCGAAGCTGTTGTTGCGGCCGAGTTGGAGGTGAGCCACTGCCGCTTATTATGTATTCCTCTATAGCAGCTCCTACTGTATACTCTTCCCTGCCGATTCTCTACCACTCGATCACGATTATTGCGTGCGGCTGCCACCGCCGCCGCCGCGAAAACGAATCTCTCCGCTCGCCGCGGACTATATCGGAATTGCCAATTACGCGCGGGCGCGATAGTTCAAGGAGATCTTCTCCGCTGAAAAGAGCGAGCGAGCGGGAAGAGGGAACTGCCATTTCTGCCGGGAAAACGCGCTGTCGAAGAGAGCGAGAGAGAGAACAGCGCATATATTGATTTCCATTCGCGATTGTCTGACTGTAGTCTAGTTCGTATCCGGCGCGATACGTATCATTTGTTCAGGTACATCGCGCGCGCGCATCTCGCTCGCGGCTACCGCATGCAGTCGACGCCGCCGCCGTTGTAGGTCGATGAATTGAAAATTTTCTGCATCGCAGTAATGTAGGCTATACTTCTGTGCTGCTCACCACGCCGCAGCGAGGGACGACAGTTTTGCGAAATTTCGAGCTGTACGCGGTAAGGGTGATACAAAGAAAATTACATGATTCGGGTATTGCAGAAGAGAATTGTTCCTTTGTGAATTATTTAAACGTTTCGTTGTGGATTCTACTCGTTCATTTATTTTATTTTATATATGCATATAAATACTGTTGGAGAAATTATTAAATTTTATAGTGTTTTTAATCGATTAATATACATGGAAGACCGAATTGTTAAAACAAAAAAATTACGAAACTTGATCTTCAATTTTTCACTGCTTTTCACATTTCCATAGTAAATTCTATATAACCGTAATACTCACCGTTAATGCATTTATCGCGAAAATGTGTATTTCAGCATCTTACAGGTCGTTAAATTTCAATTTACAGCCTGCGAATTTACAAACTTCAGAACGGCGCAATAACAGGCATTCTCAAGTTACATCAAACTTTGATAAATAAAACTTTCGCAAACATCGCGTCCGAATACAATCGAATTCAGCGAGAACGCGGCTATAAAGAGGTTAATAAAGAAAATTAAATTCCTCCTATATATTTCGCTCTACACGCGCCACACTCGCAGCATCGCAAAATATTATCAGTATTGCAGGGATATAATCGCGATAAACCGGTTCGCCACGCACGACCATTTTTCGCGCATTTCGCGATCGCGCGCGCGCCTATAAAAGCCTCTCGCATCCTTCTTTTTCTTTCTTAATCTTTCTCTCGAGAGAGAGAACGCACACGCACAGACTCGAGCGCAATAATAAAACCGATAAATTAGTACCGCGGGCCGAGATTTAATATTAGACCACCAAAGTAGTAACGTTCCGAGAATATAGCAAAAAAGATATGCGCGCCAAAATAAGTACACCACTGTGTATAATACCGAGGAGTTATTCGCTCTCGCGCGCGGGAACCTCGAGAGATTTGAATTTTCGAAAAGATATACGTGCTGAAACGGCCGCACGTGACACGTGAGGCCCCGTCGACGAGCTGCTGCTGTCGCGACGTCTCCTCACGTTACCCCGCGGCGCGCGCGTGCATACACTCGCTCTCGCTCCGAGTTATTTTTTCTTCTTCTTCTTCGTGCCTCGTCGAGACGCTGCTGCTGCTGC
>JAPYZP010002626.1:0-13518 GCA_030522985.1 Torymus sinensis
AATATAATAACATCGGTAAAGTAGATTTCTACACGGTTTTACGTCATCTTAAGATGCCGCTTACGCATAAATTTTAAATCGCTGAAGCACTTCAGGAGCAGATATTACGTAAAGATAATTGAATTCAATTTTATAAAAGACACGAATTATTATGCAGGCTTACCAAGCAGTATAACAACGAAATATGTGAAATTTTGTATGTTATATATTTTATACGTGATAATAAAGGATAGTAATTATTGTTGCTATATGTTATTGTAAAATATTGACATAATGTTATGAAAGTTATAATTGACGTAGACTATAGCTAGTTCTCGAGACGTTCCCATTTTTTGATAACCCAAACAAATAAAAAAAATCAAGATAAAGGCTCCTCCAGCGAGTACTGATTCACTAACGTAATAGTCTTAAAATAAAGAGCGTGAAAGAGGCGCAGGTAACTGATAACGTATTATATAGAAGAGGGGACTAGGTAGAATCGAGAGTCTGCTCGTATAACGTGTGTGTGTGTCTGTGCGCGCGCGAGCGTACGCAAAAAAAAAGGAAAGAGAGAGAGAGAGAAGAAGGCTTGGAAACGTATGTTCCGTACGTCATTCTCAAACATCGGTTCTTGTTTGCGAGATACAAGTCTTTCAGTTGCAAGTCGGATGCGTCGACTATCATTCGCGACTATACGTAAATAGTGGGTTCAGTTTTATCTCGGTGTTTCCCGCCTACGCCAACGCCGTCGCCGCATATAACGAGGAGCCGAGAAACCGACTGAAAGCAACCATGTGACAATTGCGTGCGCAAATTTTGAAGAATATTCGTGTTGATTTGTTTAGTGTACTATTCACATGAATATCGTGTGCTTTAATTAAAACTACAAACAAACGAGTTATCGGTTATCTACGTTTGACGTTTCGCGTTTTGCCGCTAATCTGAAGTGTTGGCTTTTTATCTTAACTTTTGAGCAATATACAGTTTTGACGGAATAAATTATTTCATCAACAATGAAAGTTCTTGCTAATCAAGTGGTCTTGTGTTAAATACGGAATTATCAAATATATTAATTTGAAAGAATAACAAATTTTCTGCTAAATACAGAACTAGTGAAGAATACTTCGTATAATACACGAGAGACTCATTTTTATCGCGGCACAAAGTTACCTCATGCTTATATATATATATATATACCTGAAAAGGAGCAGGTGATATCGATAATTTTATATCGCTTGTAAGAACAGATTAAATTTGATTGTGACCATCGACATAAGTATAAATCTATAAGGCATATATATACGGTTGAACGTTTCCGTTGAAAAAAGTAATTTGTGAATAAGAAAAAATATATATCGAATGCAAAGATACTAGAAATTAATTTGCTAAAATGATGATGATGATGATTAGTGATGAGGATAAACTTACATAAAAAATCGTCGTGAAGTTTTTATGTTTTTACAAGAAATGCTGACGTTGATTGGAGGAATACTCATCGTATATTTTGTATACGTCATTGTAACAAAAAAGGATAATGGTAATTATTCGCGCAAAAAGAATGATAAAAAGTTATTTTAATACGAAACAGTTGACGGAAGCATTAACAGTGTCTTTACTACTTAGATCAATTATTGTAGAAAAAATTTTTCGTATCAAAAAACTTTCGATTTTTTCAATATTTTATGTCAAATAAAGTTTAAGATCGCACATCCTTTATGTCCATACTGGGCTAAAAATAATGAACTTCCTTATTTAAATTTGACCAGTATTGCCTCAAGACCTACAATGCCTGTATTTTAGGATTATTAGTTATTTATTGCTATTGAACATTGGTCGGATGTTTGAGATATCAAAAATATCACTGATTTTATATTCACGACGCGACGAGACAACCTTCACCTTTTATAAGATTTGTATCCTAATGGAATATTCCTTATTTTTTTTTTATTCTAAAAACGAAAGTATAAAAGTCGCTCAGTGACCTTGATCATACTCTTTGGTCAGTATATTTTTTAGCAAAATCTTTCTTTAATTCTATGAGATCGAAATTAAAACATCTTATATGAATATTAATCTAAAGTTCAAGAATTTAGTAATATTATATTAAGACTTCATTATGAAACCGTGTTCTCGTATATTATTTCAACATTATTTAAATTGCCCTAAAAAGTGATACCATTTTTCAGATAAATCAACTGTCAACGCAAGGTCTATGGCATACACAGCATTACATAAACTTGTCGATCATACCGTAACTGAAGTATGCCAAACACAGAGTTCGAACAATTCTGACTCTAACGTAATCCACGATGAACGAACCAATGAAAATGAAGATCCTCAAGCATCGCGAAAACGTTACGAGGATCTTCTTGCAACAGTTATTATTAATAAGGTTGTATTTATTATAAGTGTTTGAATCAGTTCATTTTAATTTAATTTACTTTAAATCGAATCGAAAGTGTTTTATATTTTATGATTTTATTTATAATTGCGACTATTTCAGGTTATCGAAAAATACCAATTAGAACAACTAGATAAAAATAGTAACGCTTCAACAGCATCAGTAAAAGGTAATTTTTGTATCTTAAGATTCAAGGTTCATTTTAAAAATTCAACCTAAATAATGAATTGTATTTTTAGATATAACAGAGGTGACTCTGCACGGAGAAGTCGAAAGCAATAGTAATAGTGTAAATGTATTTCCTCAAGATGAATGCCATAGTAATTACAGCCAAGCAGAATCTAAATTTACTGAAATTCCTGCATCGAAAGCTCTACCACTCACGGTAAAATTTTATCTCTAATAAAATTGTCGGTTAAATTAAGTTAAAAGTCGAGTTGAAATTAAGTTAAAAATTGTTCATAAAATTGACAATATAACTTTTGCAGTATAAAATTTTTTACGACATTACTTTGGTCCCTTAATCAATGACCTATTCTCGAATCTCGAATTTCGTGTGGATATTGCTATCGGTTTTATCGATAATGTATTTTAACTTGACATAAATTTCAAGTGCTTGGCCGTGTTCTATAATCAATTTAAGCTTCTCTTATAAATTCTGGAAAATGAAAAGTAATTGATGCCTTTAATAAATCATAATTGAGTAGAGTCTTTTAAAATAAAAGCGTGAATTTAGAATGTAAAAAAAATTTTTTTTTAAACGCGGATTTCAGATTGAAGAAAGAATTGAGGAAGTAACGACTTGCATTACCCAAGAAGACATATATGATGATTGCGAAGATTCTCCAAATGTACATAAATATCACCGAGTGCCATTTCCTGAATTAGGAATGGATATAATAGATCGTAAGTTGTATTAAATTCCAAAGTAAAACAAAACGGAAACATTCGATTTTTATAAAGAATATAAAAAGTCAATAATATAAATGTTGTTTGCAGCTTATCAAATGTCGCTGGAAACATTTGAAAATGAAATAGAAGACTCAGAACATGCTACTATGATTAGCTCTGTAGAGTCTTGGCAGCAAAATTGGCTTTTCCAAAGAAAACCGAGACACGAGCACTCTAATCCAGTGGCAATGTTCGTTCCGAATTCCAATACGGAATACAGGGCGATGATAGGTGACAAAGATGCCGAAGACATTTCCGACCTTTCCGAGTGCTCTGTTCAGTCTGATGAAGAAATTGAAGAAGAATTAAATTCAACTGTTCCAAATCTTGCTGTTAAATACACTAATATTAAAAGTGATGAAGTGCTGGAAAGCAGATGCGGACCTAATCCGTATGATGCAAAATTAATTTCTAGCACTCCCAAAAATGATCTATTTCAAGATGGAAATGTAAATGATGTTAAAGAAAGTTATTATTCAGGTAAGCAATCAGCAGATGTGTTTGTAAATTCATTATTTTTATTAATAAATGAGAAACCTGAAGAAACTTCGAAAACACAAATATCAATGGTGACCGAAAAACAAATTGACGAAAATGGAGATCCACCAGAAGAAAAATTACATTTCGATGATGAATATCATGCAAATTCTCTAACAACGGTTGAAGCTGAACGTTCCTCTACATCTTTTAACGAAAATGAATTTCACGAAGATGTTCGTTTATTTACTCCTCCTCTACCAGGTATTATATAAATGGAATACAAATAAATAGAATTAAAACTATATAAAATTAATATTAGATATTAATTTTAATCAATATGACTGCCATGAAAAATCGTAAACAAAAATATGTTTTAAGGTTCTATTGCTGAAAGAGAACACAAAAAATGGGAAAATGCTCCTGCGATCGCCAATAATCCGTACAGTAAAGAAAACATACAGAAGAGACTAGCAGAAAAACAGTATGGTCCAAAATATTTAGATGTATTAGGGTAATAAATACTAATTAATAATATTTTTTTATTTATCTGGCTCAATAATAGTATAAACAATAACACAATTTTTATTTCACAGAATTAAAAGAAGTCAAAATGATATGAACGTGGTACGTCAACCACAGATTTCGGATTCGGCCAATTTTGAACTGCAAGTAAGTTCTTTTTCAATATTTATATACTGAAGTGAAGAAATGTATTGCCGAAATATTGAAATGTGCGATCATTGGAGAAGAACATCGCCAATATTTTACATAAATGCAATTTATTTGTGTTTCTTCTATTTTAGGAATGTGTACAGAATGATGCTGTATTTACAAAATGTGATGATCTGGCATCTATAGAAATAATATGTAAAGTAATAAAAGAAAACGATCAACAAAGTGAAAGCTCTAAAAACGACTATAAAATTGCGATAGAACAAAGTAAAGAAAATGGTTTTTCAAACTCTTCTGTTAATGAACTATCAAAAAACGCAGTTAAACAAAATAAATATAAGTATAGTCTTAAAAACGAGAGACAATTTGGAAGTATTGATTCTTTTGAACAAATCAATGACGTACGTAATTACCGTATCAATAATGAAAACACAGAACTAAAATTATCTAAAAGTGGCACAGATCAAGTATTTTTCGAAATAAGATCAGCTAAATCCTCTCCAGACATTGCAAATGAATGGACAGAATTCCAAAACAAACATGAAAGTAAAGAACAAAATATTTCAGTACAGTCAGTAAAGGAACTAGATAAGAAAACCAATGAAGAAATTAAAATACCTGAAAATGAGAAATATTTATTAAATAATTTAAAGGGCAGTTCAATAACAAAATCTCTAGAAAAAATTTCAATTAATAATGAAGATAATGAAATTACGGAAATTACAAGCGATATAATAATGCTACCCTCTGTGAAGAAAATTGTTCAAAACTTTAATAAAATACAACAAGAAAGACATATTTCTCCATTGGTGGTAAGACTTCACTATTCACTCAAGATTTTCAAGAAATAAAATTTCATTTGTTAATTCCCAAAGTAATAATTATATAAATATACATTACAGGTATGCAAACATGGGCGTGAACGTAAAATACAAAACAAACCGTTTAAACTTCGACATGTTCAAACTAATCAGTCACCAAAGCATTTACATAGTTTGACTGCAAGGTCACTTTCTAAAGAATTTAGAGAGGGTTTACGGCAAGTTCCGAAAGAAAATGAAACTTCTGCTGTTAACCAGTGTAAATTATTATACAATACAAAGAAGCTATCTGATCATTACGAAAACCATTCAAATAAATTAAAAATTAACGAATGTAGGAAACTGAAAAATAACATTGAGTTTTGGGAAAAAATACAAAAACAAAAATAAGATTGACTAAACTTGTTCAAAATATTCTCAAGTGTACCATATATTAGTCTATTCTATGAATAAATAATATCTACTTTAAGTTTTCAAAACCATTTGTTAACACATAGGTTATTTGTAAATTATTTATAAATAATATAATGTAAAATATACATAACATTTTTATAAAATATATTGTATTGATACTGGTTAAAATTGTAAAATTAACGATAAATTTTTTAAAGAATAGTTTTACGGTAAAAATGAAAATAAAACCTGTACAAATAGTTTATAATGTATGTTATCAACGGGCGTTAACTTTTAAATAAATAAGTTTTTTAAGGAAACATAATACAGTGTTTATTCATTTGAATATTTTATTCCCTACCAAGTGTTTTGGAAATGCTGGAGCCATTATAGATTTCAACATAAGATTTTTCATTATTTAAATTTATTTTTTTTTCTAAAGAGATCGCTGTTATTCCCTCTTCGTAATAAAACTCGTTTAGTTGTATAAAAATTATAGCTGACATAATTATAAAATTTAATTTATTAATTTCTTTATCATATATAATTATATATGACATATTATAAATAAATCTAATAATATATAGTCCTAATTTTATGATAAGGTATATGATCTAATTCATTCACGTGTTTTCTCCGATAATCCCAAAGAAAATGGTCAACCAAAATTGAATTGTAATCTGAATTTTTTATACCTAAGGATGGATTTTCATTATTTAAGAGCTTGATTTCTTTTACAACTCTTTCAACTGCTTCAATTGAACATCCACGGATTTCAATTTCCTCAATACTTCCTGGTTCTAAATTACTACCTGTAAATTAAAAATTACAAAAAATTATTAACTTAAATTCTTAATTTACTATCTTGTTTTTAAGAACTGTATGATGTAAAATATTGACATACTTGACTTAAGTAATGTTGTGAGCGAATCAGAATATCGCATAGCACCAAAATGTATAAGTACTTGTGGCACTCTGTAGTCAGGAAACATGGTTATATAATCAATATCATTAAAAGCACCATGACTTTTTCCTTCAAAACAAGCCCATATATCTCCAACCAAAATCTGAGCTCTTTTATAAAGAGAGACTATTAAAGAAAAAATTATAATTATAAGAATATTAGTACACAATACATGGTATTCAGGAAATAATGTACCTAGTTATAGATTCCTATAAATTCTATTACAGGAATCAATACATACCTTGTTGGTTGTTGTACATTGCTTCATCACGAAAACAAGGAAAGTCTGTTACAATAAGTTTCAAAAGCTTTTCAGCTGAATTTTCACAGGCTTTCAAGCATTCTAAAAATGTACCTAAAATGTTACATTACAAAAATGTTACTGGAATAATCACAAAATAAATGTACTATGCAAAGTTGAAAAAATTATTCTTGAATATGTTAACTTGAAGAAATGATTCTCACCATTGTATTTATCAATAAGAACTTGACCAATTTCATTCAAATTTTTCACTCGTTCGTGAATCAGTGGAATTTCTCCACTACCTTTGTCTCCCTTTAAAATTGATTTAACATCATCTAACGTAATTTTTGATAAATAATGTGAATCTGTCAATGGAATTCCAGACTGAAAAAACAAATGTAAAAGTAACAAAAATCTGAAAATATAATAAGAATAATATAGTAAAATGTATTGAATAGTAAATTAAATACTTCACTCTAATTTATTATTATAGCAGCGATATTTATCACTGTAATTCAAGTACCTCTAAAGCTCTTTTGACTGCTGCACATAGAGCGAAATAGCCAGATTCACCGTTGACTTTCCATTTGGGATCGTTTGCATTAGGCCAAAAGCAAAAATTTAATGCATCTATTACAAAGAGCCAATCGACAGCTTTTGAATCATCTGGGTTAGGATGATACACATGTTGTGAAAAATTTCTAATACTTAACTGCCCATTTTTTAAATTTTCTATTATCTGAAACCATATATTAGATAAATTATTCAAAAATAAAAAATCTATTCTCGCTTTATATATGTATTTAAAACATTTATAAAAACTTATAATAATAATTTAAAAAGAACTAACCTCTTTTGCAAGCTTTAGAATTCCCTCATTTTCAATGAAAACACTCGTTGCTGATTGTGAAATGATTTGTCCTGATTCTCTAGGCATTAAAACTTTACGTTTTGTAGTCATTGTAATAATATCACAATATTTCTCTCATAAAAATCAATTTCTCTTGTTCTTTTTCAAAATCTAGCCTCGTTATCGTAAGTACTTATGCGGTATGCCGGTGCCGGTATGGCGGTATCAGTCGTTGTTCCATATATGCAGGTATTATACTTGTTGACCACCTGCAAGGCAAGTGTAAAAATAGATGGCGCATTAATCATTATAATTTTCAAATTGACTTGATTGACTCACTATTTAGGGGATGACTTACATGTTATACACAATTACCGACGTTCACTGATTTTTTAAATTTATTTTTTAATATACATAGTTTCTTTAATCTTCAAGCAGATGCACATTCTTAATTTAGATGAACAGATTGTGCGTGGGCTTTAATAATTTTGAAAATGCGAAAAATCAAGTACAGAACTCTGTAATTGAGTAAGGCCTCCCTGTTGAAGGAAGGGTAGAAAAAAGGAAAAAAAAAAGGAAAACAGAAAAAGAAAGTGAAATGTAAATGGAAAGTAAGGATAAGTGAGAACCCTAAAAAAACAATGTTTTAAATATTAAATAAAGAAATTGCATTTTTTTAAATTAAGTTATTATTTTACAAATGTTACTGTTTGGCATTTTTAAAAGATTTTCAATTGAAAACGAAGGATAAATTTTCTTTTTAGAAAATGCATGAATAAGGGAAATTCTTTCAATATAATATTTAGAACAATCGAATATAAAACGTGATCAATATATTTTCAATTTTATAAGGGCAAGCAGAGCAAAATTCAGAGTTAAATGAACCTTTTTCCATGCCTGTTAGATGAGTAGAAAATCGAGCATTTCGAGCGTGCTTCAAAAAAGCAAAAGATATTATTATTCTCCGCTGCAGCAGGGAATAATATTTGATTGTGTTATGCACCATTCGAAATGTCCAATCACCTACTCAACTGCCATTCATAAAATAAGATCATCCTCTCGTTAAAAAAATACGGTGTAAAACGCGGGAAGAAAAACTATTTCAGATTTTGGTGAGGTGCTTTTAGCACTCAACTCCGACTCGTGCTAAACACCTCACCCGCGCTTGAAATAGTTCATTTTCTTCCCTTGATGCACAATGTACTATCAACAACTTTAATATGAACATAGAATTTATAATCTACATTCAATTCTTAAATAATTTAGATCAAATGTAAATGCTCATGTAATTTTTATCAATATGTATAAGAGTAATTGGGACAATGTAGGACAGAATAAATATACATTATAATTAATTACATTTTTCAATTTTTATTTGTATATTATACTTGTAGCAATTAATACCCCTATTTTATTTACATGTCATTGTATTTCTGTCTTGGTAATAGGCTTTTATCGTAATGCGACTATAGTTTATTGTACGCACTACATGACTTTTTCTTTCTATTACCGCATTTATGCGTGCATCCATTTTCATCGAGTGTAAAGTACAGCTATATGTACGGAGTTGTACGTACCTATTGTGTACTTGTTTTTGTATGCATCATTACATTGAAGTAGCGATAATTTTTAATCGGCCTTTTGCAAAAATCATTCGATGTGTCGGAAGAAACGAGGTACATATATATACATTATTCTAATATTAAGCAGCAAAGGGAGCTACATCTTCAACATTAAACTCAATTCCAGGAAATCAAAGAAATCATAGCAAGTACAAAAGAGTATTAACAAAAAAAATCTGCATTGCATCTCGTCTAAACTCACACATCTTATCATTAACTTCAAATTATTAATATATTTTAGAATTTTTTTCAACGACGCGTTATTTAATAAACATAAAATAAAAAATTAAATTGTTTTTGTTGATTGTTACAGAATTAAATAGCAATATTGATGTTAATTAATTAAAAGTTAACGCGAGTTCACCGCATTGTGTAAGTTTAGAAAAAGTTTTGCTGAACAGTTCTAATAAAAATAGTTACACATTTTTTATTATTTCATTTAGTTGATAAATGAAATTGACTCGAAAACTTCCGTTTAGTGCATCATTTGTTTATGTTTTATACTATAAAAAAAGTCATAGGAAGCTTGAAAATTCTTATTTTTCTGTTCGATATGTAAAAAATCTAAATACTTGTACTTTGTTATGCATAATTATTGAATAATTTTTAAATCATTTTTATTTTTCACGTAATAGATTGTTACAAAAAATTGATTGTTTATCTTTAAATAGCTAAAATACGTTGTATTTTTATAAATAAACGGAGCTCGTAACAACAATAAATACATATACGCTCAAATAATTGTAAGAGCTAAAAAATAAATTAAAAAAAAAAACGGTTTTTACAAAGAAGTTCACAATTGCACAATTCAATAAAATTTCCTCTCACGCATCGCATCAATATTCTATTATAGCTAACAGAAATATTTTAATTATGAATATAATTTCTATATATATTTATATATATATAGTGCATTCATGATTTTTGTAACTGTACAATGTAAAATATAATTCCATCTAGCTAGCGACTCTGGATACGGCTGAGTGCATATTCTTTTTATGTTTATTTTCTTCATTTTCATGCTTTACCATAATCTGATTATATGATACGGGACTAGATGTGACTGTGAAGACCTCGACGTAAATCTATAATCTAATCTAAATTAATCTCGTTAGAAACCATACATTTTAACGTGTTTTAAAAATATATAGTTATTACATATAGAAGAACATTAATGGCCGTTCAACGAAGATGAAGAGATTTTTATAATTTTCTTCAAAAATAATAAAAATTTCATAGATCAAGGTCTTCCCTACTACAAGTAGTCGATTTGTTTCCACTTGATACATTCATATTTCAATTTATATGCATGATTAAGTGAAGAGTAACATTTTCGTTCATAGATACCGCATAGAAGATAATTAGTATAAACATCAGTTTTCAGTACATTAAGGGATATGCAGATGAAAGAGTGTGATACTCAACGAGAAACTTGTCATGAACATTCACTGTGAAGGATAAGAATCTCGATGATTATCAAGTATAACTTAGCCACACTATACGCAGTCCACAGTGCCTTTTACATTCCTTAAATGAGATATCTTCAATATTTTGAAAATTGTAATTAATTGCAAAAACTTAGTATTGTATTTCTTTATGTCGATATTTTCTGATTTCTGCAGTCAAATTTTGCGGCAGTTCAATAGTCAGCAGTCGGTATAATTACCACATGCACTGATGGCGTTTTCCATATACGTTTGTAAAAAGTTTAATTAAAAATCACTTTTCATGAGATATGTAAACGCTTTGTGATTATTACAGATATAATAAATTAATTTTTAGAAAAAAGAAAAAGATACGCGTTTCTAACAAAACGAATAAAAATTTGTATTATATTAATTAGATACCAATATTAGAAATTGTAAAATTATAAATGTAAAACAATATATTGTATACTTTGAAAATTCTTTAAAGAGTACGTAATTGTGTGCTTATTTGCTTGGCGAATAAATACTTTTATCAAATCTCGAGGTGTGAGAATGTAATCGTAGATTTCAAAAACTTTATATTTGTAATTCTGAAAATCACGGTCATTAATGTAATATTAGTTGAATTTTCCGAAGAGTAATCAATGAACGACAGTGAAAGATAAATCCTTACAGAACAACATGAAAATTGTTAAAGTGCATCTGTGCAACAATGCAAATTCGAGAAGAAATTGGAAGGTGTCAAGTAATTTAAATTTGGTGCGTTTCAATTTTTTGAGAACTTCACTGCTTTCCTAGAGAAAGTACTACAATACTTTAGATACCTCTATCTCAAGAGTAAAGAAAAAAGATTTGTAGAAAATTTGTCAGGCAACAAACACTAGTGGTGAACTTTTAGTGGCGAATAAACGCGTTGTACTTGTACATTGGTAATTTTTCATTTGATATGCGAGTGTAATATAGTGATTGGCATCTATTATTAATTTTTCTATGAAAACAAACTATACAATCGTTTTGCACGTTAAAGTGAGACTTTCAATCATCATAATTAAATGTTCGTTCTTAAGTGAGACATTCTTATAAAAAAAAGTTGACATTAATATTAATTACAAACAATTATTTTTTTTGTTAATTTTTATTAATAGACAAATGACAGAATTTCGATTGGAAAGAAATATTACTTCTTTAAAGTTAAATGCAATTCAAGTTGTAGTATAAAGCTTTTCAAAACCTTCGGTCATTTGTCTCCGCAATTTTCTAAAAATATAAACAACAAGTCCTTATAAAGACGAATTTCGCGTGCGTCTTTTGCCTTTTAGTTTTAACTACATGCTCGAACCGCTTGCATTAATAATCAATCATTATTGCTTGGACAAATTCGTTTAATTTTTACTATGACTCTTGAAAATTCCAGTTTAATTAAATATATATTACTTTGTTCATTTATAGAGTCACAAATAAAACAAAAATATGCAAAAGCAATGTCAAAACAGAGACAATTAACTAATTATCAATTGCTTCTACAATTCCAACATATTCTACAATGTAACAATAATTATCGAAATATACTTATACAATAGATTATATTAAAGAAAAATAACATCTAATTACAAACCACTAAATAATATTCATTTATTTCTTGTTTAGAGACATCTAGCCATTCACAGATGTCTTAACAAACTTTGGGGTTCTTGTAAAATAAATATTAAACATTAATAATTTTCAACTGGTACCTAGTTTCAACATGTCAATACTATAATATTAGCTAATTAGCATGATCATATTAAAAATGTAGCATTTAATGCCTTAAACGTTTCATAAAAAGAAACTTTCAATATAAATGCAAATGAAGATTGTTTAAGTACTCCTCGTCGACATATTTTATACATAATTGCATTTATGATAAACGCGTGCGGTCGGCATTCGTGCAATTGGAACAGTTCTGACTTTCTTGCGGAATTTTCATACTTAATAAACACTAAATGTACTTTTACTGATTTATTATTGGCAATACTGCATTTCCACTCCTCGTGTGCAAATAAGCACTATAGATGCAGAACTTGACTTCTTAAAACTCATTAACTCCGGTCGCTTAAGTCGGTGCTTAAAATCGCATTTTATTATACTTATATATGTATATCATTAATTGTATAGCCTCGTTAAATATGTATTACTTATGTTTATGTATATCGATACCGACGATTCCAGTATAACACCACTCCCTTTTCTCTAAACTCTCTCTCTCTCTCTACACAATTTATAAATAGTTTTATATTATCATCTATACAACAATGAATGCCGTAAGTGCTAAATAGGATCATACGCGCCGCAGTTTTTAATTCTTCTAGTTTCAATGCTTTTTCATACCTTTATTTATCTCAAACGCTTGAAAATCCATTGTAAACCTGAGGTACATTACACGAACACAATAACACTTGTGGCCTGTAGCAAAATATATCAGTTGCCGCAAGTATGCATCAATACAAATTTCACTCGGTACAACTTACAAAGCTACATGAAAGTAATTGTATTGAATGCAATCGATAATAGTCATATAATGAGAAAATGTACTCCCGTTAAAGTATGAAGCGATAAAAAGCGGTACAAAAAGCACTGAAACCGATTTTTGTGTATGTCTTCGATAAACAAAATGCCCTACTTTATCGTCACAACTATACTGAAACATACTTCTGCTTTTCTCTTTCTCTCTCTCT
>JAPYZP010002627.1:0-14290 GCA_030522985.1 Torymus sinensis
AAGAAACGAATCGCGCACGCTCCTCCGTCATCCCCGTTGCATCCCATCATCTCCCCACTTCTCTCTCCGCAGCGAAGCGTCAAAAATTACGGAATCTCCGCGCGCACACCTGCGCGAAAATGACATAAGGCCGGTGGACAGAAAAAAGTGCGCGCTCGCCGGTGAAAGAGCGCGAGACACACGCTCCCGTATCCGCACGCGAGGACACACTCACACACACACATATCGTAGCTGAGTGGGGCGTTCGCGCGCGACATAGAGAGGAGTCGATTCTCGAATCTCGATTCCATACGTACTTACATACACGCTCTCGCGTGCGCTCTCGCACACACATACACACAGGCGCACGCGGCGGAGCAAGACTTCGGCACCTCCTTCACCGCCTTCCTCAAACGAGCCTCGCGCGCCGTGAGGTACACATCTCTCGCTCTCGCGCTCTCACGCACGTAGTCGCACGCACGTAAGTGAAGCTCTCTCGTGCCCGCTCACAGCTCTGGGACGTCTCACTGCTCATCATCATCATCATCTTCTTCTCTGCCCTGTGTGGACTTGGCTTATCCGGTGCTGGTGGTGGTGGTGGTTCGGTTCTGAAGTGATATTTTTTTTTTATTTTTGCTTTTTCGAGGTGTGGATTTTCGCGACTGGTGTAAGTAGAGGGTATATAGCGCTCGCATGCGCACGGTTTTATGTAAGGTGATTTTTACGGTGTCGTCGGAAAAGTGCGCCATGGAAGTATCTCGCGGGGTATATGATTTTCTGTGTTATATATATCTGCATGGGGGGCCCCTTGCGTAATCGTAATTTGATACGGCGTTTCCTCGTGAGCGCCGGGGTTATTTGCTTTTCCACCTGATGTCTCTTTTTTTTCTCCCGGACGAAATGAAACCTCCGGATTTAATTGCACCGGCGTATAGAGCGTAATTCGCTTGGCTTCTTATCTTGACATTTCATTCGAATATACTAACCAGCTATACGTTCGCTAACCACAATTGCGCATAGATCAACCGAAAGCTTACGATTAGCAGCACGTATATCCTTTGACGATTTTTACCGATACTCTTGCGCGTATAGCATCACCCGAAATCGTAACGCCGGTGGCAATCAAACTCCGACGACGGGCGAATGACAATATTCGAGCGCACGCGCCACACGCTCGAAAGAGAAAGTGATGGCGCCAAATTCGAACCGCAGAGAGAGAGAGAGAGAGAGAGAGAGAGAGAGAGAGAGAGAGAGAGAGAGAGAGAGAGAGAGAGAGAGAGAGAGAGAGAGAGAGAGAGAGAGACACACACACACACACACACACACACACACACACACACACACACACACACACACACACACACACACACACACACACACACACACACACACAAAGCGAGCAACGACGCGAGTGGTATACACAGGAGAATATTCAGACGGAAGGAAAGACACGGAAAAGATGAAGCTGTCGTTGACACTTTGCGGTCTCCTGCTGGCCGTCGCGGCCGTAAACTGCGGCCCCGTGGCCAAGAGGGAGGCGGCGGTTGACGACCTCAGTCCCCTCAACGAAGTGAGTCTTCCAAACCACATATATATATATTGCTAATTCTCATTAACTCGCTCTAATTATACTTTCTGTTGTATTTATCACTCATCAGCAGTGTTATACTTTACTCTGTTATTATCATTGTTATATCGAGGTATAAGTAATATTGTAATAATGGTAAGAACAGGCAAAATCGCGCGCGCGCGATAGAGAGAGAAACTCTCGAGCGCGCGTATAAGCGGCTTTTCAAAAAGTTTCGATTTCCGAGAGAAAGAGAGAGAAAGATGAAAGTCGACGGCGAAGGTTATGGCACGGGCAAGCGCCGCCGCCGCCACCGCCGCTGCATATACATATACCGACCAACTGTGCGGATTATGCTTCCCGAGTGAAAAGACACGTATATATGCGTGTGTGTGTGTATACGTGCACGTATATACCGTTTGCGAATGTGTGCGTGTGTAATATCGATCTTTTTTTCTTCCTCCCGTCTCGCGCGTGCATTACACGCAAATTAAGAGGCGATTACGTAAGGAAGTTGAGCTGAGCTGAGTTTTTCCCGTACAGTCGCGCGGAGAAATTGTAATTAGATGAGGATATGTGTGGTGGTGGTGGTGGCTTTTGAGGAGGTTCTTACAATGTACTTACGTTGGCTAGAATTTATCTTGATCGTAAAGTAGCGAACGATGTATACGATTGAGTGGTAGATCTGAGGTAATTCTTGAAAAGTGGCTGTTTTGGGAACGAAAAAAGAGGGTTTCTACCGCCAATTTTCATCATATTCTGACGTTAACAATTAAATAAAGTTGTAATTTTGCACTCTTATACTAACTTTAGAACGTCCTATACTAAATGAACTTTAAATTCGTTTCTTATACAACTAATATAGCTCGATTATGAATCGTAGTTTTCCTGTAAGATTGAAAACCCATAATACGAGCTCGACCATCATCTCAGCCATCCCGAATTACGATGTATTACAACTTATATAAATTACATAACCACATCCTGCAATCAACCGATCCTCTCGATTTCGCGAACCATCCCCACCCCTCCCACCTTTCAAGTATATACATACAAAACTCCAGGCTGCACCTACCTATACGAACAATTAAACCCCAAAACCTTGCCGCATATCATTATCGTCGCGCACACACCTCCGCGACATTCGCCTCGAAAATCCTCTCGCGAGGCGGCGGAAGGAGCCGCGAGCGCTCTTATCGCGCGCAGTGAAAGTGGCCGGTTCAGGCCTTGCCAGGCGTTGCACGTATATATACGCAAACGTACACGTACGTGTATATATATGTATATACCTGAGATATATAGCGACGGCCACGTGGGCCGGGCTCGCGGAATTCGCGTACGCGCCTTCGTGTTTTTTTTTCTCCCCTCCGCGATCGATCTGTGCCGAGATCGGCGATATTATTGCAGGGGCTGCGCGCCGGTTTGTAGACGGGGCCCGGTTGCACGGTTAGTTTTGGTATCGTAGGTGTAATTTCAGTGGGGCACGACGGTGATCGCTGATTTTTAAGTGGGACGGTCGAGTTAAGGTAATATTCGCCGAGTTGTTGGTGTTAGATAATCGATGGATTTGCTAAAGTTCAGGTAACTGTTATTATTAGCTCAAAGTGTAGAGGAATAGTCTGGTGGGTTTGGAAAAGTTCATTTGATAGCTGTTCATTCTATGTGTGCACAGGGGGAAAATTGTGTGCGAGACTGAAAGTCGTGTGTATATAATCTTACTTAACGGTGATTTAAACAGAAGTCGAAAGAATTTTGTTGTAGAGTATAATATTTAAATAGTGGTTCCTGAGCATATTGCGCAATCGGCCGTCTACTTTGAAAGTGTGACCATTCTTTCACACTCTTCGACTATACTCCAAAATTTCAGGAATGAAATTTCTTTTTTTTTTTTCGTTCCCGTACTTTCTTTTATTCTTATCGAGGCCTTATGCCAAAAGTCCACAGTTACTTTCGAGACTGTCATTATTTCAATTTCTCCTTGCCGCCGCCCAAGAACTGGATTGTTCGGTCGAAGAATTATTATACGCCTCGTGTCCGAAAAATTAAAAATCGTAGAATTGTATTACGAAGGAAACTTATTCGTGTTCGCATTCCCCGGGTAACCGCCGATGGCCCTAAACGAAATGTTAATTCATCCTCCGGTATCGTTGCGCAAAATCACCACGGAGCAAATCAATCGGATAATCTTCGGTCCGAGTCAAGGACGCGCGCCACTCTCGGACTGTCTTTCTCGCCGTCGGGCTTTTTAATTAGTCGCCCCGTCTAGTACCACACACACACACACACAGATACCCACAGAGTCGGCCTGACGCAACGAAGCGCATATAAGAGCCGATGGCTTTCGCAATGCTGCCGTTTCGTTCGCTCGCTCGCTCGCTCTCGAATTCGCGAGAGACGCGCGAGACGGAGGAAAATGAGCGGCGACGACGACGATTTTCCGCGCGGTCACGCCATTTGTCTGAGAGCTATCGCAATTGGGTAGCGATGTGATAATAGAGGCGTGAGATGTATGCGAACGGGAGGTTAATGGGTTTATCCTAAATATCTTGACGAGGCGAGCGAGTGTCGTGACTGTAATGAAGTTGACTTTGAATTGAGAGATTGATTGCATATTAGAGCGTTGAGAAGGATGTCAGCGGGTGTCTTTGAGGTGTTTCACACGAGCGAAAATATTTTTCTATATATCGCAAGTAATTGGCTCCGAGCGTGTTGCTCGAGTTATAATATAGGCTATTCTACATGAAGAATGAATGATGAAAAGCAACTGGGCGCTGGCTTAATACATTTATCGAGAAATAAAGTAGGTGCAGAATATGTAAATTATTAATTTTATGGCACAATTTGGAAAAGGATCGCAGTAAACGACAGCGAAAGTGAAGAAAATGAGGAACAACTTTCTTAATTGATTTCTTAATTAATTTTGAATTTTTTTCACATCCTATAGATCGTTTTATCGCTAAATTTTCAAACGCCTAATAAATATTCCGAACGATTCGCCTCACTAATCGCCAACAATTCGATGAAAAATGTTTTAATTAACGCTCGCCAATCAATTATATCCATTTACCGTAATAAATGCCACTTCCTCGTCCATAAATCGATCTACAAATCCACAAATCCCATTAAACTCGCGCAATAACCCATATGTACAAAAATTATCCCATCAACAGCTAATTACACATTTTCTCCCTCGCCCCCCCTTATAGAAAAGAAAAAAGTTTTGCCGCACTCACGGCAATTAGCGCCGTTTCCTCCCGATTTGCCATTCAAATTAAAAGCGCGAAGATGATGATGATGATGCTACTATACGGCGGCGCCTATTAACGAGTCGCTCGTTAAGCCGCGTCGCGCGAAATTTGCATCCTTCCCGCGCGAGTTTCACCCGAGTGCAGCGGAGGAGAAAGAGGCGAAATCTTCGCTCACATACATTTATATATATACTTACACATACATATACCTATACACATAAGTAGCGACTGATTTAACGTATAGTGCGTTAGAGACGATAATTGTAATTGCGAGAAGCGTGTGTACGCTAGGCACATAAGATGTAGGTTCGGCGCATATATATGTGTATAATATACATTGTAAGGAGGCGGATTCCGGGCTTTGGACAGAGCGTCATTAATGTTTCGTCAGGTCTATGTCTTGCAGAACGAGGAGGAGGAGGATCGGGGCGACAGGGACAAGAGGAAGATCGGCATCGTCAAGCTCGGCGTGTCCAACGGCATTATCAACTTCGTCTTTGGGGTAATTATTTTATCGTGTATATATATACGCTTGTCCGCGTGATGGATATTGCATGCTTGGGCTGTTGCATGTGTGTACATGTGTGTCACTTGATCACCGAGCCACTTGAGAAAAGGAGATTGCCGTAATTGTTTGCAGAGAGAGAGAAAGCGTTCCGTTGAGCGGTCACGACGAAAAGAGGCAGTCTATTCGGGTCTAGTTGCAAGGTTAATTAGTGCTTTATTTTTTTTTTATGACGAATGAAAGGAAAAAGTTTATAATTCTTTGTTGTTCTAATTAGAATTATTATAATTTATAAATAAATACCAGTCAAAATTTTTATAGCATTTTAAATATTTTTACTTCAATTTCATCAAATAAAGAATATAAAAATTACTTCAATTTAAAGTATAATGTACACACAACAATCAAGGATATCACTGCCTCGTGAAGAAACCGTCAACGATTTCGAAACGGATTCACATACGCTATACTTTAGCCGAAAACAAAACCCTTTAATTCCACTCCGTTTATTAAAGAAAGCCCTAAATCATCGTATCATACACAGCTCTATGTAGCTCGCGATAACGGTCGTTTTTCGGGAAAAAAAGGCGCGTATGATGGGTCACGGTGACACAGAGCACACTTGACGTAATCCCTGTGGATAACGTATTACGAGGGGACGGTATATCACCGGACCGGTGCTTAATGCGGCTTGTAACGGAAAAAATGCCCAAGGTTCGGGCTTTCTATACACGGCCGCGCGCGTCGACGTTACGAATATTACGATACCCACTGTGGGCGCATAGACAGAATTGCACAATGCCCAGTGACTACACATATATATATATACTTTTCCTCGGTTCTTCTCTCGGATGAATGTGTATACACACATATTTGCCTAGTTCTAGAATCGTAGAAAAAAAGAAAGAAAGAAGAAACCCGGTCATTTTGAGCCGTTGATATATAATTGACGAGCCATTTCAATTGTGTTTTTGTGTTTTCGAGTAATTAATCGTTGTGCAACGGTTCTATACGTATACGCGCGAGCGCGCAAACGCAGTTCGCTATTCTGTAACTAGGAGATGTGCGAAACAAATGTATATAGTCGTAAACAAAAAAAAAGCGAGGTATTGCTGAAATTATCGCATTCTTGCTCAATGGTAGCGCGCGGTCGTATGTAAAAAAATTATAAATATTTATTTCGCCATTTCATAATTTTCTCTCTATGCGTCACCGGAAACTGTCTATATATAAAAAAAAAAACAAAGAAAATTCTCGTTCGTTTGAACAAACAAAAAAGGTGACCTTTTACATCAAACGCTGTCTCTATCTCTCTGCAAAAACTGAATTAATCATGGTATTCTTATATTCACACTCCGACCCAGGATGTAAGAATACTACATTATCGAATACTCTGATATATCTATATACAATTTGTTGTCACTATACGCTTATAAACGGCATTACCACGCCACCCGCTTAAAAGACAGCTCTCTCGTCACCTGCGCAAGCTCGACATCCCACGCATCCACAAGCATCACTGTCTCAATCTCTCTAACCTCTCATACTCCATCCAGTGTAAATAAGCACTAACCCACCGCTCCAGCCGCTGCAGCCGACTCTAACCGCCACGCTCTCGCCTCCCTCTTCCCCCACGACAGGCGCTAAGGCTTCCCGGAACGTTACAGAAACTCGACGCCTTCCTCGACGCCAAGACGAAAGCTCTGGCGGTCCTCGACGAGGGCAACAAGGCGAAGAACGCCGCGTTCGAGATCGACTCGAGCAAATCCGCCACCAGCGAGTTCATCAACAAGTTCATCGCCCAGAAGCTGAAGGCGACTAGCGGCAGCGTGGGACCACTCATCAACGCAGGCACGACGTTCCTCACGAGCGCCAAGCAGGGACTCGCCGGCGCCTTCGTCTCCAAGTTCGCGCCCCTTAGCTCGCTCAGCGGTGGCCTCGCCGGTGGTCTGTCCGGTTCCTCTGGTAATTATACACATTCTTTCCTTCTTCGTCGCGGGGTGTGGTTGGGGAATTAGCCGAGGGGGGAATCGGGTTGCAAAGTGTATTTTGAAACTTACTACGGATAAGAAGCGTAATGTGGCGAGGCAATGTATGGGTGTGTATATAGGAGAGTAGAAAGCGCGCTTATTGAATTTATATGAGTAGCAAAAAGAGATGCAGGTGCGCATAAGTGAATAAGTATAGCGGCGGTTGGTATGCCTCGGACGTTTGTTTCTATACTCGGCAGTGGTATATATAAAGCGTTTTAGCTTTCGCGTTACATTACATTCCATTGGATATATACAACGCACTGCAGCCGCGCGGCATGTATATACTACTGACACTCGTAAACCGCTTTTTTTTCAAGCCTCGTAGAAGCGGCGTTAAATTTTCCGCCAGTTAGTGTAATTGTAACGTACTGATTACTATATATATATATACGTAAACTTTTTTTTTGTCGCGCTACTGGGATTGTCTTTGATTAATTGTTTATGATAGGGGGGGGATTATCGTGGAAAGAGATTAACGTCGGTTTTGTAATTTGCATTATTATGATATTCATTAATTTTATTGTTTTGTTTTATAACTTGATCAGTTATTTTAGAGCACTTGTATGTCTGTTGTGAGATTTTGTTACAAAAGAGATAATGCTCGAATATAAATTCTGTGGGAGAAACATTTCATAGAATACACTATACGCACTCACATATGTTAAGTTACGCAACTAATCTCGCAGAATCAAGATTAAAGTTTAATACTCGTTTGACTACTTTCGACCATTATCTACTTCAAAATATTGTTGTTGAAATAAGATCTGAAATATGTCGCGTTATAGAAGGAATATTAAGTAAAATTTCGAAAAATAATATCCAGATAGTAAAAATTCAATATTACATTTGAAATCAATTAAATAAAACCATAATTAAATGAATTATTTATACAGTGTAATCTCTATTTTTAAAAGAGAAAGTGATGACATTTCCATTAAATACTTCAAAACCAAAGAAAAATGTCCATCATATACGTTTAACTTTCGCTTTCTTCTGACAGATTTATTAATATTTATATATGCTTCTATTCGAATGTAACGCGTATAGCTATATGAAACCAATTAATCAAAACCTTTTCTCAATCATTTTTTATCCCACAACTATACCTCGCAATATTCTACCAAATTCGACTAACCTCCTCAACTCTGTCACCACAGGTGGCGACGGCGGCTCGAGCGGCGGCGCCAGTGCCGGCGGCCTCGGTGGCAGCAACAGCGGCAGCTTCATCACCGGCCTCCTGGGCAGCCTGAGCGGCAGCAGCGGTAACAACGGCGACGGCGGCGGCCTCGGCGGTCTCGGTAGCCTCAGCGCAGGTTCCGGCGGCTCCGGCGGCAACGGCGCCAACAGCGACAGCTCGAGCAGCGGAATCACCGTCGACTTCCCGTCACCGAGCGCCGACGCACACGCCAGCGCGGGCTTCGCCAACCTCGGCAACGGGGTAGGCAGCAACGGCTATAACTGAGCGAGGCGACACCGTCTCCTCGACGTCCGCTGAAGCACGAGCGCGCGGCTTTTCTCTTATTCTGCTCTTTGTAGATGAGATTCGGGCTCCGGGGGTTACCGTATGGAATGTCCGGGGCGCGATATTTTTTTTTTTTTTTACGTAAGTAGGTGACGAATGGGAGGGATTGTGTTAGATTGTTTTGAGAGAGATGGTTTAGCATTCTGAAACGTTAGGAGGGAGTTTTTTTTAGTACGACGTGAGAGAGAGTGAGTGGGTTGTCCTGGGGAGGAATGTGTAGGTGGATACCGATCTAACTGGTTTAATCGGGATTATATTTAATTTTGCAATTTAAAGTTTTTATGTTCAAGAGCGGCTCATCATGTTGCAATAACAAGGGGTACTTAACAGCTGTTTATACTTTTTCCGGCGTATTTGTTGTGTAAAGTTATTATTTGGTAACGGCCGAAAGTAGTTCACGATCTATACGTGCAAATAAAAATTTTAAATTGGATATAAAATGCCTTTACGCGGTTATAAAGTTATATAAAGTCAAGGAAAATATTGAATGCAGCGCGTTTGAAAGTGTGGTTACATACGAAAAAACGAACCTGTGGAAATCATACGCCACACATTAACGAAAGGGTTATTGCTTTTTTTCGCTGATTGACAATTGAGGGCATTTAATGACATTTATAATTGCTAAATTACTGTAATTTATATTTTGATAAATTCAGAAGGTGATCGATTAAACCAGTTAGAAGGCCGCGTTTTGAGGAAACGTCATTTCTACTCAGGATAACTTTAAATAATTTTTAGAGATATATATTTTTATAAAATAAAAAAAATCCGGAAAATGAGCAATGATAATGATAATATTGATAGTAATATTCAGCTAAAGCTTATTCTTTCCTACTATACGCTCTGCAATAATCTAAAGTGGATAGAGTAATAGTCACTCTGACGGTTTAGCATTAATATAACAACCGGTAGAGAAATCGTTCATCACTTCTTTCTCTCTCGATATATATAAACGTGCAGCCGATTTAATGCTTCAGCGGATCGAGGAAGTGCGGTTACACTGCCGAGCTAAAAAGAGCCGAGTAGCAAATCAAAACAAACGCACGCCAAGCTCGAAACTTTGATCAATCACACCCCGCACGATATACATAATATATAAGACCGTTGTATGCATATAATCAGTGTACATATATATATATAATCCAATTTAACTCGAGGTAAAAAGCGTCGCTCGTCGGCATGTAACTATCGTATGTCCTCTAAACAAAAACACCGTAGTCTCCATTCACAAACCACATACACATTTACATATTTCACTGCCCTGTACGTTGTACACCATATTTTCCTTGTAAAATTTTCCTTAATTTTTGTTTTCTTTTCTTTTTTGAATGCGACATAGATGATTGTCTGTAACGTGAATGTGCGTAGTATTTGATTGCCTTGAGTAGACACCCTTCTCAGTAAGAAACACACCACGCACACGTGAATGTTGCATGAAAAGATTTTAACGCGGGCATGTGGATCTGCTCGTCGTCCGTGAATTTTGAAAGTGTTGTTGTCGTTGTTGTTGAAATGGAATAAGAGTAACATAAGTGATATAGAGGTGGCTCAAGACCCGTTCTTGAAAAATCCCGTTCAATTAACACACTTCATGTATTGCAAGAGTTTGTGTCTAACAACAAAATATTGTTTGTATGTGTGAGAGTGTTTTCCCGTTGACTTATTTGACTCTTTTTTACAGCGAAATTTTTAATTCATTTTAACAGATATGGTCTTAATGAAATTTTCAATTTTCTTTAATTTTTCTCAATCTCTTAAAACCTTTTTTTAATTGAATAATTCGTGACACTTTATCCTTTTCAACGTTAAAACTTTCAGCTTTAACGAATCTAGTTCCACATTCATTTCTTACTAAAGGTGCATACGATTGCGCACAAATAACGACCGGCTGCATTAATAATACGCACATCAATAAAATAAGTAAAAAGTGTCACGTTGAGACCCAATTTCACTCTCAAGGTCAGCGTTCGGCAAGGCCATACCGCACACGAACTATCGGTCGGCAATCCTTTCGCAACGTCGAAAAGAAAAGTAAAAGAGTCAAATTCGTCGCGATTACGATCGTACACCACCGCCAACCATTCTGTACATACGCGCCTGGCGAGTATAATAATATATAAAATAACAAAATGTCCAATGCATGAAGCACGATCAAGTCAAGCACGTCAACATTCATCCAACCACCAATAAATAATCCAAAATTAAAAAAAACAAACAAACAAAGTCATAACATTCCAACGAGTCTGAAAGTTCGACTGTGTGTTGTGATTCACGAACTATAGTACGATTACACGCCGCCGAATCCACAAGGGTACTACGCCTACGGCCGATGAGACGGTCCTGAGTCCGGATGAGGCCACAACGACGACGACGACGAGGATGGGATGAGAAGCCGAGAGGAGCTGCATTGACGATGACCACCACGACGGTCCTGACGAAGGACGACTGTGCGGACGGTCACACTATGGGAATGATAATGACGGATAATCAAAATGTCTCTCTGCGCGTTACGTGGCCATATTTCGAAAGGACATTACTACCGCATGAATCTTTCTCCTCCTTCTTTCTTTTTTATTAATGTTATTTTTTATTTTTATTATTATTATTATTATTATTGATATTATTATTATTGTGTTTTGCTCGAGTGCGAATCGCCGAAGTGTGCGATTAGCGCACGCATATAGAACGCGTTGCAACCGCGCGCGTATACGCACGCGCGTGCCTGTATATCTTCTATTTTCTATATGTATATTGTATAATTATATGTGTTACGCGCGCAGTGCGCCTCCGTTCTTCTCTTCTCTCTTATTTTTTTTTTATACTATAAATACACATAAATGTAACGATTGTGTAATTTTGTTAGGAAAGAGGGCGCCGACTCTATACGCGAGGCGCTGGAATTTTTGTAAGCGACACCGGAGAGGAGAGTATGGCTGTAAATAAGCGTCAGGCAGCGCGACGATCGAGATGCGATTTCTTTTTACACGTGGATATATATAATGAACAAAGTTTGAGAACCGCGACGAGTCTTTAGCGCGTGTTGTTACATGTAACTACATGGTCGAAGTACGCATCTGCGTTCGATTAAGAATTACGCTGAGATTTCTATTTTTATGTACACGCGCGCGTACATGTAATGAGGTTCGACGTAATGGATTTCTAGTTTCAGGAACTTGTAATCAAAATTCGTTATAAGTCGGTGAGGTGTTTTGTATATGTTGTCAATCAAAATTTGATACTAATCATTGCGTAGATTAAGAAACAGCAAAATTTTTATTTTTCTATAAATGTATAATGTTGTTAGATTATTACCTAGATAACGTTGCAAAATCAAAAATCAAAATTGCGATAGCTTTAGGGAAGAAAGATTATGTGTACCGTATATATATATACGTTAAAGACTCGTCGATTCTGAAATCGTCGAGCTCAATTCCGAGCCTGCAATCGATCGAGCCGCCTAGCGATTGTAAATAACGCACTTGTAATGTTCACCACGAGGCACGAATAATAATGATAATGTTGTCAAATAAAACGAATGTTACTTTATATAAAAACTCTGACGTGACTGTCTTTAATCATCGTCACATACCAGACCACACACATACATACACACATACATCTATATATATATATATAAAATATACCAAGTTCCGCTGCTCTTTCTCAATCTCCAAGCACTCGACGATGCACCGCACCTAACTTAACTATATTACGCGCGTCTGACCCGAGCGGGAACGTTACCACTTGCGCGGCGGCATCGGGATTATTCTGGGTCGCGGTGATATGTGGCGCTGCCGCTTCGAGAGAGTTACCAGGACGAAGATTCTTGCCATTCTTGCATTTACTCTTAGATTATTTTTGTAATTGTATGAATCCTTTTTTTTTAATATAATATATACATATATTTACTTTTTTATGTGTTGTTGCATTAAAGACATGATCGTGATATGTTGAATTGTTTGGATTTTTCATTTATATTCACCTTCATCCGTCGACTTTTCTCAAGATGTGGTTGTTAAATAAAGGAATGATGAATTATTTTCTTCATGCTGAAAATTGTGAGGGGAATCAGGTAAACGACTGTTGGAAATGGAAATCGAACTTTTTGAAAAGCTAGCAAAATCGATACAAGAGAGTAAATTATCAAATAATTATATATATTTTTCATAATTTTGTATATATTTGTACATATAACTCTAACATTTTCTATTTTTATAAAATGAGAACTAACATTGTATAAACTTCTCTTTACTAATTAAAGTATCTAATTTTTTTCAAAATAATAATAAAAAGCATAAAAATTTTTATTTAGAAATTTGACAAATCATAACTAATTTTCTATTATGACAGTTATTTCAAATCTTCTGAACGTATTTCTTTAAATAATCAAATGGAAAATTCTAAACCTACTAAAAAATATCTCAACGAATTTTATGGCTGCAGCGTCGTCTGAGTTGATTGTTTTTATTTGCACAGAATAAGATTCGCACGACAACGGAGGAAGACATTCCCGAATTCGACAGGACGAAGGTGTCGCTGGACATTCCGCCGCAAATTTTCGGTGGAGGATTCACTCTCATTACTAATATCAGTAAAATTATTAGCAGTCTGATCATGGTAAAGTCTCCTTATCTCTGCATTGCACTGCATTGCAGTAGAACAATTATTAATCATCGAGAAAGTAGTTACATATAAAGAGAAGAATTGATAAATTTGGACTTTAGGTTTAACAAAGTACTTGATCGAAAATGTGATGACAGTGAGAATATTCTTATGAAAAAAAAATGAATTTTAAATTAATTGAGTAACAATTAATAAATAAAATATTTGCACCTCAATTGCAAAAATGCTTGAGGATAAACTCAAAAATTAAAATAATGTTAAGGTCGTCTTATCGAAAATGAAACCAAAATTTTACCTTATTAGGCAGGTGAAACAAAGGTCATGCGCTCATTATTTCATTATTTCGACATTTATAAAAAGCCATTCATAAGTTATCGTTTTATTCACTTTATAAGTAAACTCACTACTTACTGCTCTCGATACGCGATCGCGAAGGACCAATGCCCGCTCGAACTCGTTTCCCTTCACTCGAGAGACGATTGCAAAACTCGCGCATTGCACTCGGGATTTTTGCAAAATTCGCTTTTTCCATTCCGCGTTTCGCGTCGTTTGTATTAATCTTACACACGCGAACAAAGAACGAAGGCTGCGGACAGTTTTTCCAGAGCGCTTGACCGTTTGTTTACAGTTATTTATTGAATTTCAGTCGGAATGTAAATTCTCATTTCTTCGTGCTTTGTACGTAATTATTGCTGGTGAGGAAAGGCTTCTAATGTAGAGGCTTTATTAGGCGAGTGTAGGTATAAATATGCGGTTAAGAAAATAGTTAAGATGACTGCCTAAAGAATTATATTCATTATGCAGAATTAGTTG
>JAPYZP010002628.1:0-15452 GCA_030522985.1 Torymus sinensis
GAGAGAGACTTCGTGGGTATATGTACACAAAAGTAATGCATTCGGAAACGTCGCGCGCGGAGGAAACCTTGAACCAATTGTCGAGAGTTTCGTATACGGCCACTAAACTACTGACGTTTCCGCATATAGCGAAGTATAAACAAAGAAGAGAGAGGGAGAGAGAAAAAAACCGGTACAAACTTGGAGACATTTTCTCTCTTGTCCGTCTCTCCGGTCTCTCCTACATTAATAACGGGAAAGGGAGGAGGATTTTGCGGGGCAAGAGGCGCGCGCGCCTTTATACAACGTCAACGAAGAAATCCGGACTTTGAAATATATATGTATAGGATGGGCGCGATAAAGTTAAAGGGTGGAGAGGGAGGCTCGCGACGGTCTGACCCTGTTCCATAACAAAAGCCCCCAAGCTTGTGTGTGTGTGTGCGTGTGAGCGCCGTGTGATGGCGAAATCGCGGGGGATTCGCCGCGCTCTCTCGGACAATTGGTCGTCAGTCGTCGGGCACCCGAGAATGCGCGCGACGGGCTAATATTTCTTTTTGTTTTTGCAAGCTTGGCCGGTAAGAAATTTCAGAGTTGCACAGAGCGGTTTGAAATAGGAAGAAGACAGAGAGAGAGAGAGAACAATTTTGAGATAAGATCTAGGGGATGAGTTGTGTGTTTGGTGAAGAGTTTTTTTTTCGAAATTGGATTGTTCCACTTTTTGGGTTTTCCTTTCAGATTTTCGTGGATTTACATGCCTAATCTCGTATATGGATAAGAAAATGTTATTTTCTTATAGATAACAGATTTCATTCGCAATTATCGACATTCAATAACGATTTACTCAAAACGTGAACGTCGAATTGTTTACGATTTTGGAAGAACTCTCTTGAATTACTGTGAATTACTTATGATGTATTTTATTATACCGTTTAATTTATCCTTACATGTTTGTATCTACGATTGAGATTACTAGCGGGATTTATTAATCCTTATTCGTAAACTATGATCATGCTGGAAATTAGCTCTGTAATGAACTATTAATTAGTAAATAGGTTAAGAAAATTAACTACTATTACGTTCTGATGAGGATCTAGTGTAGTCTACTAACCGTAATCTGAGCAGGTTCATGGTTAGGGTGTATCATTACAGCATAACCGGGATAAATTATAGCGTGTTATATCGTAAATAATCATGACGAATGGTAAATATAGAAGTAGGAATGAGAATTTTGTCAACATTGTTATACTGCTACCATGAAAGTGAACTTTGTCATGGAAGTCATTCATTTTATTGACTATACAGCTCCATCAACCTCGAAATGTTTCAAAAAGCGTAATTTACACTTCTCTTTACGTCACAATTCTAGAAACAAGACAGGAACAGTTCGCGCTCCTTTCTTCAAAGAAAATGACAAAATCGCGGCTCTGCTTCGCACAACGTCGAACCGTCACTAAAAATTCACCAACCGCAGTATACACACCAAGCGCCAAATTCTATCTCAACCAATCGCCCCCCCCTAACTAACCCCCCCCCCCCCCCCCCCCCCCCCCCCCCCCCCCCCCTCGCGGAAGAGGGAGAGCATCCTCTCAAAGCGAAACAAAAAGACGGCACAAAAGAAAAGACGACGAGGGCACACCTCCGTCACGGGACCGTAAACACTTAGCCCATTATCAATTCAAATGACCGAAACAAAGCAAGTGCAGAGAGGAACTCTCTCCCTCTCTCCCTGCATTTGCATATATACGTCAGGAATCGACTACAGCTACCCCGCGCGCTCACCGCTCTCGTGTATAATGAAAGAGCGCCGAAAGAAGAGGCCGAGATTCTACGAGAGGGTGTGGGGTTGTAACGAGCTGGGGACACGCGCGTGCATCCCGACTGGCACACATTCCGGCGTACGTGTGTACGTGTGAGAGTTTGTTTGTCGCGGAGTTTATTGTTGCGGACTGTGTAATTTTCGAGTCAAGTATATACATATAGTTAGCGCGATGGGATTTTCCTTTTCTGTATGTATATAGATTAATTAATCGAGCCTACACTAAAGTGTATACTGTAATTTTTTACGGTAAAAGTGGGTAATACACCAAGTGTTATTGATCTAATAATGCTCGCCGAGAGTTTGCGAATTCACTACTTTTTTGCGCTTGCCGCTTTCTCGTCTCGTAAAATATTTTAGCACGCGTGCAGGCGTGCAGAGAGCGTGCGAGTGGGAGAGAGAGAGAGATCTCCATGCATGCGATATTCGACCACGCGCTCCGAATGAGTTTTCATTGTAATTGGAGCGCAAAACTACAGTGCCACATGCGCCAGCGGCAGGTATTATACACTAATAATCAGAACGTAAAATCGCGTATACCCTCGTTATATATTACGTTGTATATATTGCATTTTCAAAATTCAACTCTCCCCGACGCGAATTCAAAACGAATTCGTCAACTAATTATCCGCACAATTTTCAAGTCAAGTTGCGGATAATTAATATCGCGGATATATATGTGAGTCGTGCAAAGCCATGGCAGTTGCGAAATTACCTTATATACATTTTGATATAACGTTTACTGTAATATACATATACTGTATTTAACGTGTATATATATATACATATAACGCTTCCGTAAAGTTTACGATTTAATTTCTATAGCGTTTCTCGCGCTCGCGCCCGGCGTCAGTCACGTCTGATTTAATTAGGAAGCAAAGTTTTATTCAAATACAAGCTCAAAAGTAAATTGACATCAAGCGCGGCCGTATAGCCGTTCGCAAATTTATGCGGAAACTATACGTATATATATATACACCAGTGCGCGTCTTTACTTCCTTCTCTAGCTTTTTCTCTCACTCTCTCGTACGATAATGGCCAAAACTTGAATGATTTGGCACGCTCGGAGAAGGCAGCGCCGGTTTCGCGCGCGAAATTCCATTCTGGCTATATACCCAATAAGAATTAATAAACAAGCGAGTAATGGTCTGGCATATATATATTATATAAGAAGCGTGTAGCGATTTGTGATTGGAAAGAAAGGTTTTAGAGTCTCAAGCGTTTATACAACTAACTACACGAAACAAATACATATAAACAATCGAACGCTCGCCATCACGAGTATACCCTAAAAATTGAAAATAATATACTCTACGCAGCTATCGCTACATCAGCCGCGTTTCACTATACCAGACAAGCTCTTATATACAAAACTATTTCGTATCATATCACTGGCAGTATATAATATACCGTATCCTCCGACAGAAATTGAAACAAACGGCTATATACCTCGGTATCGAGCTTCGAGATCGATTTTCTATACCACACCACAAAAACTACCTCTCTCGCATATATATATATCTCTATAGAAAAAAGCAGAAGCAGCAGCAGGAAAAATAAAAAATAAAAAAAATCCTTCACCTCCCGCGTGGCATTACTGGCACACACATCCTCCCCCACATGCATAATCCAGGCATCATCATCATCATCCTCCTGCTCATCATCATTATCATCATCATCACCGTCATCGTATAGTCCCCCATGTGCGTGCGTATGCATAAAGGCGTGCAAGCGTGAGTGAGTGAGTGAGAGAGAGAGATAGAGAGAGAGAGCTAAATATATATACTTGCGTAGACCTAGATATCACTGTCTAAACGCACAGATATTTCCCCACCTACACACATACGGCACACTCACTTGGGGCGAGGGGCGTCGGGTAGGTCGCGTGGTAGACGACCCGCTGCTGCTGGGGCTGGCTCGCGTGACCGGCATTATTGTATCCCGCCATCATATCGCTCCCTCCTCCGCTCCCGCTGCTGCCACCGCCGATGACGACGAGTTTGTTGCTTGTGCGCCCGCGCATCAAAACGACGTGCACGACGTCCTGGTTATTATTGTTGCTATTGTTGCTGTTGTTGCTATTGTTGTTGTTATGCTGCTGCTGCTCGGCCGTTTGGTCGCCGGCTTCTCCGGCCTCGTCGTCCGGCTATCTGTCTCCTCCTCCGACGGCCGCCTCATGCTTCTTCCTCCGCTCGATCCGGAAGAACTCGCTGATCCTCGGTATCGGCTGATGATCCGCGGCCTCCGTTTTGGCCCGTCCGCGCAGCCCGTTGAGCTGATGATGAGCGGCCGCACGCCGTCGCGTCGCTGACGCTGCTGGTAGCTGTGGCGGCGGCAACAACACATCGCCGCCGCCAGAGGACGGCGACGAGCTGCTGTTACCTGGCAAAGCCGAGTCCGCCGCGCTGGCCCACGTGGCCAGTGCCGTCGCGCCGCCGCCGACGACGCCGCCGCCGCTCTTCCTCGTTATGGTGCTCGTCGTGGGCGTTGAGCTCTAGGGCTACAACCCGACAATCCCTGCTCCTACTAACACACCGGCTGCTGCTTCGCCTCTTATTAATTTAATCGATTATTTATCGCTCCTTCGTTGTATTGCGGCTTGTTTCCTCCTCCTCCTCCTCTTCTTCTGCTTCGCTGCGACTCTTATATCCTAAGTTACGACACTGAACCCGTCCCGGCAATTCGGGGACAAAATAATGTAACGGACACGCTGGATATTTTTTTTGTTTTTTCTTATCACACGCAGCTCGGACGCAATCTGTATATAACAATCGTCGTCTGATGCGCTCATACGAAAGGCATGTGCATGTATGTGTACGCTGCAAAGAGGGTGAGAGACGCGCGCTTGCACTCGCGCGGCGGCGACGACGGCGGAAACAAAATAGCTAGAAGACAGCTGACAAAAGTGTGTGTACTATCAGAGAAAGAGCGCGCGCGCGCGCACACACACTTTTCGCCTCCTCCTCCGCGCGACACTTGGCTTCCGGCGAACTTTCTCTATCCGGTGGGGTGCGCGTGCACTCACGCGGCCGATGATGTTTTGACTTGACGTTCACCTCTCTCCGCGCCTCTTCCGAGTCGTTGCGCTCTTTTCCCGCGCAACTGCTGCTGTCCTCCTCCACCTCCTCCTCGTTGTTTACAAAGCTCTCGCTATCTCCTCGCTGCTGCTTGATGGCTCCCTTTGAGCGGAGGACAGAATGGGAGAAGTAGTAGTAGTAGTACTCGGGCGGCAGTAGTAGACAAGAAGTAGACAGACAGACTGACAGTGAGAGACAGCTGACAGATAGAGAGGCGTCGTTGCTATTGTTCTTCCTGCCGTTGTTGTTCTTCTTGTTGTCGTCGTCGTCGTCGTTGTTGTTGCTCGTTGCTTGTACACATAAACGACGATGTATGCCCCTCTCGTTCGCGGCCGCACGCGCCTCTCTGCTATGTGTGTGTATGATGGCTAGACAGATGTACAGATGACGACGACGGCTGAGAGAAAGTGATGACAGAGAGCGCGCGTAAGAGAGCGAGACGAAGTAGGAGACACCGAAAGGAGAGTCGTAGTGGCGCGCTTGATAGAGAGACAGTGAGAGATAGAGACAGAGAGAGAAGAAAAGAGAGAGAGTGTGTTGTCGTCGTCGTCGTCGTCGTCGGGGCCCCGCGTGTCTGCTCCCGAGCGGCGGGAGCCGCAGAGTGAGCCAGCCCGCGCACTCGCGCTCTCGCGCTTGCGACGAGTAGTTTCGACTCCCCCCGCGAGAGAGCCACCCTCACTCTCTCTCTCGCTCTCTCTCTAGGCTCGCCCGCGCAGTAGCAGCAGCTTTCGACTCTGCTGCTGCTACCCTCCCTACCCCTTTCGCTCGCTAGCTAGCTCGAGCCAATCCAGCCGCCCCTACTCGGCCACAGCCCCGCTCTGCTGCCGCCGCCGCCGCTGCTGCTGCCTCTTCGACTTTTCCAGTAATTCCGGTTCCCTCCTCACTCTGCGCGCTCGCGCTCAGACACTTTTCTCTCAAGAGAGAGGGAGCGTTTTCCGGAGAGAAAGAGAGAGAGCGAGGTGCGTGTGCAGGAGGAGGCACAGGGCCAAGTCGTCGCCGGGGAGGAGGAGGAGAAGGACGACGACAGTCCTGATGACGTAGCAGAACAGGGAGAGAGAGAGAGAGAGAAGTGCGCGCGCGTGTATACAGGAGGTGGAGAGGAGATAGAAGCACGTGGCCAGATGGCCGGGCGGCTGGGACCCGACTACGGCTATTATACCAATTAGAGGCAATTTTGGCCTCGTTAGAGTGCTTTTTTGGGAGAGTAATTTTTCGAGAATTAGGGGGATGGTGACGACAATTTCCAGAGAGAGTGTGTGGCCCATTTCGGAGGGTATTTTAAAATTGAGGTGATGCTGGTGGATTTTTCGATCGGGATTGAGTTGCGCGAAGCTTTTTCACGTTAACTTTGTGAGCTTAATTTTTTTATCGGATTGTGACGGATAGTTTTTAATAGTTCGTTAAGAATAAAACGTCGTGATGTAATCTAACGATTTGTAGGTTGAATTGGTTATTATATTAGGGATCTAATGAATTCGACGAATAATTAAGTTTTTTTTTTATTAATTACTATCTGGGTCTGGCTGAAGATTGATTGGAGGCTATATTTTACAGCTACCTGAACTCCTCGCTGTAAGTCTTATACCAAATTGGTGACATTAATTAGCCACGAAGAATCTATAAAAGTATATTATCAATATTAGAACTCATTCAATATGCCCGCAGATTCTCGATATCATCCCGACTGTTAATTTCTTAATTTCATTGTTACACCGAAGTTTCATTTTACTCATTATTAATTCCACAAATTCGTTTAAATTCCGAATATCTCCTTCTTCTTTACCATACTCGTACACGAATTCTTCCAGTCACCTCGATTCACCTCTGAAATTCATCTTAATTTCTTCCTCCTCAGCCGAGACACATTCGGCACCTATACCAGCTCCTCTCGCGCTTAGGCCTCTGCCTACTTTACACACCTGGAACGTCGCTCACACACCTCGACGACTGTTCCAGGCCGTGATCTAGGTCCCATGCGCGAAGGAACGAACGGCGTCACGCGGCGCGGCAATAAGTCAGCGTGCGCTTTATATGCGCGGGAGAGCAAAAATTCGTGCGCGACGACGAGATATCGATGAATAATTCCAGAAGAAAGAGGGAGACAGAGAGACTGGGCTTGAATTATTCGTTGTCCACGGGTATTTCGAGGTTCGACGACGAAAGTTACGAGTTCTGAGGAGGGGTATAGCGAGGGAGCCGTTAAGGTTTTTGGGGAAAGGATGAGCTGGTGGTTGCGAGAGACACGTTGTTGTTTTATAGGTTTGGGAATAAAAGTTTATTCGTGATATGGGGGTTATTAAATAATCGTGGTCGGATTGAATTGTGGGGTTTGTGGGTGCGTAGGGAAATTTGGTAATAAAAATGAAAATGGTTCTTTGTGGTTCTGGAATGGACTCGGGTTCGAGAAAAGGCGGAGGGCCTATAAGGGCGGCTTTCGGTCCCCCACGATTTTGACAAAAAACCAATTTTTATCATATTTATATGCATATACGATTACTAATTGTTTCCACCACAAACGGGATCTCTAGAAACCTGCTACTAGCCAGCGTGAAAGTCAATTCAAGGTATAATTTCGAAAAAGCCATGTAGTAAATCATATAGGTTTACAAAGTAACTAATGAAGTTTTCGGCACTTTTAGGTTTTTTGGGTCGCTGAGTCCGAATCAGAGGTCAGTTTGTCCGTATCACGTCATTTGAAATATATTTTAAGTTTATTTCAAGTTCAATTAGAGAAATCGCTTTTTGGTGGTAACAATTAGTAATTGTATATATATAAATAACAAAAATTTTTTTTATCAAAATTGTGGGGGGCTGAAAACCGCCCTTATAGGTCCTCGCCCTTTAAAAATTAAAAATTGGTATGTTTGATGCAAACATTATAATAGTGATAAGATTTTTACAAGGAGATATTTTAATTAATATTGAATAATTTATTTTCTCCGCCGAGTAACGATTGATATAACTAGTTTTAAATATTCATAAAAAGACATCTCTTTTTCATAAAGATGCTCGTTTGGTAAATGTTAAAAACGAAGTTCGAATGAACAGTCGAAATCGAGCTTGCAAAGACAATCCAAACACACAGCTCCCGAATCCTTAAGACGATGCAATAGTCCTACTTTACCACTAACCCTGTTTTATTGGTTAATATCAATAAAACCCCTATTACATATTAAAAACCCTATAATTAATATAAATAAAAGAACAACGATTTGCGTCCTAATTTCAGTTGCCCTACGCAAACCTCTAATTTACATCTTTCTACAACGTTCCGAGACATAAACAACGAGGATACCTTTGTTTTCTTGAAACGAAAATTAACGAAAATTAACCAAATTTCGTTCCAAGAATAAATAAAGATGCCGTTTTTTTTGCCTTGAAACTTTCGATATATTACAGAATTACACAGGACAACTGAATTTTTTCAAGACGCAAATCGCTATTATTTTATTATATATTAATTACTTCTATATGTACCGCCGGTAAAACAGTGATAGTATAGTGCGACAGCCCCCTAAATGTTCAATTTTTTACCTATTCATTACCAAATAGGTATACAGCGAGAAGGGATGCATTCAGGTTTGTAATTAATAAAAAGTATTGGCCAAATTCCTCCGGCGAAGGAGTTGGCCGCGCTTACAGCCCAAAAAAGGAAGCAAGGGGGGGTAGGAGGGAAACGAGTCTTTCACATGGAAGAGCAATAAGTCAATCTGTTTTATATGCTTTGGCAACTGCGCGCGCCTCCCCCCCGTACACGACGACTCTTATCGAGCAATCGATAAATAATTCGATCAAAAGGTCGGTGAATACCAGCGCGTGTGTACGGGTGGGGGGTGGAGGGAGCTCTTGTGTTTCATCCTTTTAAAATTACGATCGAAATTACTTTCACGGTTAATGTCGGTCTCTCCTTGAGCGCGCGCGGAGAGAGAGAGATAGTCGTTTCCGAACTTTCGGGTCTCGATGGCTGCAATCGAAATAATGATAAAAGCGCGCGCTCGCGGTAAACTCGGTTTTGCGTTCGCGGCAGTACAGAGATATAAAGTTATTGGTGAAACAAATTTGTCAGTCGATTTACGTTTATAACGTGTGTGTGTGTATGTATACACAATTTTTGAGCAACTTTGTTTTCCTCGAAATTCATATATTTTAAAATCTTTCTAACATTATTTAACGCTCGACTAACTCGCTAAATAATTATACTTCGGTTATTCGCGCGATACCCTCACCTCCCTCATTTTTCGGCAGCAGCAGCAGCGGCGGTACGGGCGCGAAAATTTACGACAAATTGTCAAACCGGAATTTTAAACTCATTAATGAGGATTCGCTGCCCCGCTCTCCGCCGCCCCCCGCGCACGCCGCTTGATTAATGGCTGAAATTACGAATTTATCAATCGAATGGAAAATAAATTTTCAAAACCGAATTAAAACCGACAAGTATTAAGCGCGCGCGCGCAGAGTTCGCACACCCTTTGCACTTTAATCAACGCATCTCCTCGCGTTAAAATTCCATTCGCAAAAAGCCGCCGCGGCCGTCGCTTTTTGCAAAAAAATGAAGCGGCTTAAACGCGCTCTCCCGTCAAACGCCTCATCAGTAGATCATTACGCGCGCCGCGCGCGCGTGTAAAGGCTTTTGAAATTAAGCGCGCCCCGGCCGGGCTTACGCGCGCACGGAAAAAGCTATACCGCGCCTCCTACGTACGTATATATACGTATATATACATGTACCTAGGTACGGTGATAAATGGATTATTTACTTGAATAATGCAGGCCCCGGTCGAATTTCAACGCTGTTAGCAAGTGCGGAGTAGTAGTTTACCGCCGCCGCCGCGCACGGTCATTTCTCTCCCTCTCTCTGCCTCTCTCGCTTCTTTACATACACACGCGCGTACGTATGTGCATGGGTTCGATATATATAGCTTCATCTGCATGTGGAGGGAAATCGGTCGCCACCGTCGTCGTTCGCCTGATGTTTGCGAAACTTGACTTTGTTGTCGCGCTGTGTGTGTGTGTGGGACAGCGCGCGTCGAGCGTGGACGACGGCGCCTCTTTCGAAGGGGGGGAGGGGGGCGGACACCCAAAACGTTATTAAACTAACTAGTTTCGGAGGTGGCGGTCCCGACGCTAGTCGTGCGTTTCGAGAAAAGTTGATTATCGTTGTCCTGCGCGGAGTGAGCGAGGAGGCGGTTGACGTAATGGGAGGTAGTTTGGTGGAAGAATATGCGGATTCGCCAGGGGTGAAAATTCGATTTGGAATATATATATAGTTTTCAGGGAGAGAAGATGGGTGCGGGATTTAATTATTTTTTTGGGGGGGAGGGGGCAACGTTTATATCGAGACGGATTTTCGATAATGAAAAAATTGGCCGATTATATCCGAAAAAGATTAATTTCGAATCGAACACTTTTTCGGAGTAAATATTGACTGGCGCTCGTTCTTTTTAACCCAGTTTCGAAAAATAAACCAATTAATTTCTCCGCGCTCTCGACTTCATATTTTTCCGGGAAAGAACTCAAAATTTACTTCAAAATTGAAAAGCATTCAACAGCGCACCCGCAGACCCTATATATATACGACATTTTACCATTAATATCCATTACACCGCGGTTAAGACTTACGACGCAATCTCGACGTTATAAATTTTTCCCCCGTCTCACATCCATTGTTTCGCGCTCTCCCGTAACTTTTTACCCTTCGGCGCTTGTCTTGCACACGTCGCCCGCGACGCTATCCCCCTTTTTCCCATAACTCGTGTACGCGCGGTTGACGCGTTTGGCAGTGCGCGCAGAGACACGTGTGTGTGTGTATATGCGTGCGCGTTGTTAAAACGTCGATTTTTCTCTGACCCACTTGCCGACGGGAACCCATTTGTTATCTCGCCAGCCGAAAATTTATAATTCATCGCGGCGGAGTTCGCGTTTTGGAAAATGTATATATATGTATGGTGTGCGTGTGTGCGCGGGTCGCGAGTGAGTTTTGCGAGATATTGGGGATTGGAGGAAGTGGACAAGAAAAAGTGGCGTCGGTGACACGCCGTAATGTAATGTAATCTGCTTAAAAGATTACTTTACATGGCATTATTTTACATGTGAATGAGTAATCTTTTAAGGAGATTAGGTTTCGCGAAAGGTGCGCGGGTTTCGGAATGTTTTGAGATTCTGACTTTTGGCGGAACGAATGAGGAATTGTTCTTAGTTGACGTTTCGATTTGTTCTTTTACGTGTATTGTTATTGAATAAATATGATGGTTTGTATACATTTGATTGTAGATGAGAGACAGACTTATATTCTCATAAAAAATAACTACAATTTTCAGCAAAAATTGCAATCACTGAAGTTAAGCAGCGTTGGGCACGGTGAGTACTTGGGTGGGTGTCCAAACATAGTGTTGGATAGGTAACTGGAATATATACTGTTTTCGGTGTTTAAGCCTCCGAAATGTGACACAAATATCTAAACATATCTAAAAAAAAAAAATCGGAGACCGAGTGATGATGACGCAAACCCGCAATTTCTCGCCATGTGTGAAATACATACAGATCTGACAATAGTCCACTCTCTGAAGTTTCGCATCATAAAAGATAAAAGTATCAATTTCGAAAGCGAGTATCGAAAAAGGTGTAGGATATACTTGCTAAGGCACATAGGTTGCAGGTGGATAAACCCAAATATAGTAAAAATTGCTGTTACTGTAGTAATTTAAACTATTTTTATAACAATGTAAGTCTGTCTTGATTCAAGATCGTAGTAATGTTAGATGCAAAGTCAGATAAAAAGTAAACCCTCGACCATTACATCAATATCAGCCACCACAACAACAAAATCAACCCATCACACAAATCTTTACCTTACGCCACTTGTCAAGCTTGATCCCCCACCGACCAACCGCCACCACCTTGCACTCCATCCCCCAATCCCATCCACGCTTGTTAACCACGCGTTAAGAGAGACAGAGCCACACAGTAGGGAGAGAGAGAGAGAACTCGCGCGCGGCCGGCGACGAAAAAAGCCGCAAAGATCTTAATGCTCTTATCGCGACAACCCAGAAAACCCAAGGTCTCCGATTTTCTCTCCGCTTTAATTAAAACGCTCATGGGCGGCAAGCAGCAGCAGCAGAAGACAGCTGCCCCGCCGGGAGTTAAATCCGCGCCCTCGCCGAAAGGGATAAATTCGCGGATTATCTCGAGGTGAGAAGAGAAAAAAACTGGCCGGCATGTGGCGGGGTATAGCAGTCGTTTTAGTTCTGTGTGCAGCTGTGAGAGGAGGAGAATATACGTACAGGAAGCGACTCGCGCGGCTTCGGAATTTTAAGGGGCCGGTGCTGCCACCTACCAGTGACCCCGCGAGAGTGAGGGAGGGAGAAACGCGGAGGCGGGTAGTTGCAGTTTTCGGGCACGTGTAGTTTCAAGGCAAGGACAAACGCGAGCTCGCATATAATACTACGAAACTCGAGTGGGGATCAGACGAGAGCGAGAGGAGGGGGGAGCGATGGTATTGAAATTTCCCGCGCGGTCGAGTGGATTTTGAATTGAAGTTTTTGTTGATTTTGGGAATTGGAAAAGTGGTAGTGATGTTTTCATAAAATCGGCGTAAAATGTCGAGTAGTACGTAAGTTTCCTATACGGTTAAAAAGTTTGCACAAAACTATGTTATCCGACATTATTAGACGTTACACTCATATCTCTTATTTTTTAAAAAATTGATATTTTCAACGTGTAAACTTGCCAATCGATCGTCAAAATTCCAAAATTTTCCAAACCCACGCAATTCCTCACTTGGAAAACAATCCGCGAGAACATCAGCGGACCTGCCAAAGACAAAGACGAAGCTCGCTCGCCGAACGTCGTCGGAAAAACCGCGAGAGAATCTAGATAGCCACCCACACACACACACGGCTGACCCGCAAAAAGCAATACCGTGTGAGAATCTCTCACACAGAGCGAGAGGCCGTGGCGCGCTACAGACTAAAAATCACTCTCTGGCGCCTGACTTTATCCCTATCGAGAGAATCTGATTAATAGCCGGATTCTCGCGCCGAGTATATATACAGAGGGATTTCGGAGGGGGATTATGTATACGTCCGGGATATAACACGTGTGTGCTCGTGAGTGCGTTACATTATGTAAAGCCTACTCCTCCTCCCCCCACCTCTGCAGCACTCGCGCTGATGGGCGGGAGGGAGGTGGTGGTGGCCGGTGTAGTAAGCATTTTAGAGGCTTTTTTGCCCCGCTTTTTGGCTGATTTTTATCTCCTTCGCTATATACCCCCAATATTTGTCGTTTCACACCGCGCACGTGTGTTTTCGTTTAGCGCGCTTTTCGAAAATTATTCGCACGCGCCTCGATAACAGCCTGCGCGCGGCTGGGCGAAGAATTTTCGTTTTTAGCGCGCGCGTAGGTATTACGTATAATACAAATTTTGGGTTGCAGGTTAATTAAATAATTATTATACGACGATAAATATTGTTATCGCGCGTTATTTATGTTAATTAATACAAAATTACTTTACAAGAAGCTCCATTATTCACTATCCGAAAAAAGGTCTTTACATATAATATACAAAAATGCGATATTCAATCTACGCGGACTTAATTTAGCGAGAACGCCAAGTACACACGCGCAGTCCCACGATCGATCTCATCAAAACGAAATCACCGACGAATAAAAGAAAAAAAAACAAGCGTACGAGCCACCGTCGATTCGCTCGAGCTACATCCATCTATACAAACATTTGAACTCGCGAAAGTACACACGCACGCACACACACGTGAATTCGAAAAAAATCTCGCCCAACGTAGCTCGAGCTCTTTGAAATCCGTCGTCTCCCTCGGCGGGGTAAAAAGAGCGAGTAAAACGAAAAAAGAAAGAGAGGACTACTACTACTACTACTACTACTACTACCAGCAGCACCCCGAGGGAGAACGCGCGCGGAGGCGAAAGATTTGCGACTCTCCACTCGGGATTTAATGTCCTCGAGTAAAGGGCGAGCGAGCGAGATAGAGTTAGAGAGATAGAGCGAGGAGCGAGTTCCGTCGTCGTTAGGTCGCCGAGCGAGCGAGCGAGCGAGCGAGAGAGAGATATAGCCAAAGGACCCACCACCGCCGACGTCGTCGTCGTCGTCGACGACGTCGTCCGGCGAGAGAGCGCGCGGAGCGCATTTATTCGTTAATCGATTCCGGCACGTCAACGACGCTACTGGCCGGACGGCGGCGGCCTAGCGCTCCCTCGTTTGCTCCCCCCCCTCCCACTCCTAGAGAGAGCCTCGTAAAGAGAATAATCTAAAGGGGTTGACACGTACACGCGCGCGTGTATGTGTGTGTGTGCGAGGACTGCCTCGAGACGACGGCTTGTGCGCCTCACTCGGTATAATATGTTGCGGCGCTAACGGTTAATGCGCGAAAATCCAGCGCAAGGCGCACACGTGTGCAGGTGGCTATATAAGTACGTAGGTTGTTACAGTTTTGATTATTATACGGGATGTTTGCGTGCCTCGAGTGCGAGGCATTTTATTTTTCATGAATTGCGAGGGTTATCGAGGCACACACCGTATGCACTATGTGCGCGCGCGATCGCGCGTGTGTGAGTTGAGTAAGCGTTTCGTATAAATATTGTGAATCTGTTATTGTAAAATAAAAAAAAAGGAATGGATACATAAAAAATCGCGTGCATATAAAAAAAAACGAGAGAGAGGCATTGGCGTTATCGCGCGCGGAACGAATGTTGGTTGTACGCTATGCGGTTAATCTGGGCATTAAAACTCGCGGAGTAGATTATCTCTCCTCGATATTCGAGCGAGACACGCGCTGTGTGTGTACAGTGATGATAAAGCGCGAAATATTCGTACCTGGTGTCTTAGCACAGCTTGGGTCTTACTACTTCAACCCACCCTCACTACCCCCCACTCGGGTGTGGTATTTATAGAGGCGGGGTAATTTATTTTGGGAATTTTATCTACCGTGTACCTATAGGTCTCCCGTGGGCTGCTGGAATTTACTTTTATCCTTCGCTCTCTCACTCTCTCGCGTGTTTTATAAGCGGCGTATAAGTTTATGGGTTTATCTTTGGGTTAAAGTGAAGCGTAAACCGCCACGGGATGATGTTGCTCGTTCCTTAAGTGAGGGGGAGCGTCGAAGGGAAACGGCGGTTAATATTAATTCCGGAGATTATGGTGTAGTGGGGATTCCTTTTATTTGCGGTTGATCGAGATTGCAGATTTATGGAAAGGCAAATTGTGCATTTTATCCTTGTAGTAATAAATATCGCTGTATGAATAATATAAAACCGCACCTTCTTTTATAGAATATTGATATTCATTTTATGGCTGTTATTAGGAAATAATTTACAGGGACTAATACGCACTTTTTGTTTACCAAAGATGCGTAAGATCGTACGTATACGAGGAAAATTTTTGTAGTAAACATTTAGTAAAAAGGGACTTTACGTACTTCGTACGTAATGTAAGATAAAGTATCCAATACCTGGACAGTTTTTCAGCATAATCAGAAACGGATGATATTCTTACAACGTATAGACCAACATTTTCAAAACGGTGTGGTTTTATGATTAAATAAGCTCGAATTTTA
>JAPYZP010002629.1:0-16664 GCA_030522985.1 Torymus sinensis
GTGAATTTTCGATTTCCGACAAATTGATTTTGTGTTTTGTTAATGATAGGATTGAGATATTTGAATCGGATAGATAGCAGTTGAAGAAGTATAAAAATGCCTAAAATAAAAAAAAAATTACATTAGCTTTTACGTTTTTTTTTTTGTTTTTAACAAAAACGTGTTTTATTAAAAGAAGTTTATAACACTGAGAGGAAAAAAGTATGGCTGGAATTGCGGTTAATTCGTATGTGGTTTCAGCCTTAAACCACCGCAGCGGATTCAATCGTACACTCCGTCAGTTTTTGCTTTTCCAATGCCATATCAGCCGTACCGTCTCCCGCATCTTATGCACAAAGTTTCTATAATAGACACATCAATCAATAGATTACTGCTATATGTGAAATATAAGTGAGCAAGTCGTGAGGGATATATTGATGTCATAGAAATTGGAGAAGTTCAAAGATTTGATAGAAAGTATGGCGACTTTTACTATCTTAATCTTAACTTCAAAAGTTTTAAAATAAACTGTTTCTTTGCTTACTAGGTATAATATCATGTTTCACAACCTTATTGCAGAAGAATTTGTAGCTTGCCTGTACTTAGTTTTTTTAATTTTCTTATAAATTATCTTTTATGAGCTTATTAATATATTGGATTATAGTATAGTGGATTAGAAATTTTACTTTCCCTTACTTATTTTTTCAATTTTTAAATTTACTCATAAAATCAGCTGAGATTAATCTAAAATATTAATAAATATTGAATATTGAAAAAATAAGTATACGGAAAGTAAAATTTGCAATCAAGTATGATAGTTGAATAGATTGGAAACTAAAGGCACAATTTTGAAGAAAATTGGTAAAATAATTATATGTAGAGGAGACCGGGGCTAGTTCGCATGCGGGGCAGGTTGGAAAAATGACAATAACTCGTGATTGGAGTAACAAAGGTCAAAGCTGTTGATGTCAGTAACGTAAAATGGGATAAGGAAAATTATTTTTTTTTAATTTTCCGTTGAAAAGCATCAGACGTATCGGAAATATGCAAGTTTTAAAATTTTTTGTGATATTTTTCAAACTTTGACATTTTGAAAAATGTCGTGTAATTCTTTGAAACATTTTGTTAATCTGTTTTTTCTTATGGTAGGGCAAAATAATTGCTTTTTTTACAATTCTACCGCGTGGTATTTTTTTTTATTTTTCAATTTTTTAATATTATTAGGAGAATTTTCAAATTAGTGTTCGCTTGGGACAGGCTGGCTAACCTATTGAGAACAGACAGATTGTTTAACTTACCATTCTACTATGTTAATTCCTAATTAACACATTATTTTTAATGTATAAAAGTTCTTGAATGTTGCCACAGAAAATCTAAGGAAGTTTATAAAACCTCCACTTATTTTGGGTAATATATAGTTCTTAGCTGATTACAGCTTATTTTCTATTCAATGTCACATTTTCATATGTGATTCTTTTATATATTATAACGATATCGTTATTTACTCAAAGATTTTATTATCAGTGAACCTATAACAGGCACGTGGGCAAGTTACCTCGCTTACAGGGCAGATTGACCAAAAATCGTTCAATTCGAAACTTGTTTCTACCTTTTCTTGTGATCAATTTACAAATTTGAAAAAATCATGAAGATGCTCTATATCAAGTACTTTCATGAACTAAAATAGTTCTGTTAATTTACTAATACTGTTTTACAGAAAAAAATAAAATGAGGGAAGTCGACCAACTAGCCCCGGTCTCTCCTACGCAAACTACAAATTCTACTGAAATAAGGTTGTGAGATATGAGATTAGTAAACAAAGAAACAGTTAGCATTCGCAATACATTACAATGTATTTTTTCACATATAGAGGCTGTAACGATCAATAAATTTTTCACAATCTAGATGAAGAAATGTTGAGAAAGTTATTCGATTCATCAGAATGTAGATTTGCAAAGCAAACACACACACACACATACACACACACACACGCGTGCGCGCGCGCACACAAACGCACGCACGCACACACGCATACACACACACACACACACACACACACACCCATATACACACATACACTCACACAAAATAAAAAATTAAACGTATACAAAATTGTTAACAAAGCAATGCATTCATTACTTAAGAATCAGGTAGATGGGCACTTTTGTTTTTTATGAAGCAGAAACAGTTATTTTCTGCAATCCGTGTAAAAAAAAATCGGACTGCCCTACAAAAGTTTTTTTTTAGATAAATTGATAAATTTTGATTTATTGAAATTTGTGTATTGAAGAATGAAGATTAAGTCATTCCAAACACATCTTTATACAAGAATAAAAAAGATCACGTTTTAGTCACGATACCAAAGAACTACAATCTGTGGTTATCTTACTTATATTCAGGAATTTTTTGACGTATACATCTGAAGATTAAAAACTTTAATTCGTAAACTTTATTACCCGTACAGTATATGGTAATTCACTTGCTGGGAAATCGTTTCTCAAACGAAAATTGACGAGTGCTACGTAGCTCAAATTTGAAAATTGTCATCTCAAATTGACATTCAAGACATGTACTATTTTCTGTCAAAAACGCAAGAAAACCCATGTAAAACAATAAAAGTATCTAGGACAATCCTAAACATTAAAGAATTTAATCCAGGCACTCGTCATTCATCGATCGCCAGCCGTAAACAAATCCTCACGAACCATGACGTAAAGACGTATGGCCGAAATGCCTAATATTTACATCTCGCTTCGTTCCTCACTGTGAAAAACAAGGCGATCGCGACAATCCATACAAAAACGATCCGGTAATTATACTTGCACGCGGCCACAAAAACTCAATCTCGCACGTAGATGCGCGCGCGTGCGAATTCGTCGCACGCATCTGCTTCTTCTTCCCCTACTTCTTTTCGCCCGCTTCCTCATTTACATAAAATCGCGTGTGTTGACCGCACGGCTGAGAGTTTTTGCTTATAATAGGTGCGAGGCTTTTCCCCGTCAAATACGTAACCGTCGACTTGGCTAGGAATTTAGGCAAAAAGCTGAATCTTGTGCGCATTATTTCCTTTTAGGTAGTGCAAACGACTGGGTGCCTTTGAGGATCATTAATTTTCTCGATCGTCCGATAACCGGACATTTAAATTGCGCCGGTGACTCGGCGAAATATCCGGCGAAATATATATGCAAAATTCGTCGGCCGAACAACGTGAAGAACGTTTTGAGTTGCCATTTGTGATTTTGTGGTTTATTATATATTTAGGAAGAATATCAGATGGATCTGTATTCGAGACAAAGACAACGTATACATTTTTTATGTTTTGACCTTCCCTGGTAGAAATTACTCTGTCGGAAATGGCCAGGAAAATAATAAATAGATAGTAAAAGTAATATTCTCTATATTTAATAGATTCAACACAACCTTAAAATATTTGTACTAAATTTTCTCAATAATCTGATCATGTATTTAAAAACAAATATTAAAAAAGATAGCTAACCAAAACATAAACACGAACTATTGGTATTTAATTCGTTTATAGTACTGTTTCAGGAGATATAAACGAAAACAATGATTTTTCTGTTTAATTTTGTCTCTCTCACTCCTCGTCATCATAGCAAGCAACTTATTATAGCCATTTTCTAACTAACAAAACTGGCCAACTTTAATATCTTTTAAATACTCAGAAATAAGCTAATGTAAATTTGTGAAAAAACTGAATCTATTATTCTGTCTATTAAATGACCGAAAAAATCGTTTCATCGATAGATAGAAATGGCCAAGAATCGATTTCTACCAGGGTTTGATCCTACGTTAATTCAGCACCATTATGGTGAATAATTTTGGCTCTTAGTTAAAGTTTTCTCGATTCAGGGGAAGGGGAAGCACGATTCTTATAACAGAAATGATCCGAAAACCATCTATTTGAAGAAGATATTATCATAAACTTTCGAGATTTTACGGCCTTCAAATAATGTCAGAGTTATGAATATTATTTTATTAGAATTTTGGATAATAGAGAGACATGGGTTTAGTATAAGAATTTACAGTTGTATTGTGCGGCCTTCATTAAAAAATTGAGAAGTACAGTATTTTAATGCTTTACTTGTTGATATTGATGTATGGATCCGGCAAAATTTTATTTTGTACCGGTAGTCAACACATAACTACGTGTTAATTTTTCGTTGTGTCTTATTTCTTATCAATTACGTACAATTACGTGCAATGATATTTCACTATGGAAATTCCAACAAGTTTTCTTTTATAAATACTAACATATTAACGCATGGTGTACAGCCCAAAACCAAATTTATTCATATTATTTTAGATCTGATCAAAAGAAATGTCAATTTAATGGTTCACGTTTGTAAAATATTTGTTATAAATTACTAAACATTTTTAATACTCTCACAGGGAAGGATATTTTCAAAACACAAAGTGGACGGTTCGAGTTTCCTGATCCTGGAACCTTTATAGAAATCTTTTCTTTCACATTGTTAAAAACAAATGTAAATTCATCGAATACATGAAGAGAGTTAAAATTTCCAAATCTTTTTACACGCGCAAAACAGACAAATCAGACAAAATTCTATACCTCTCAATTACAACAAACAAGCAGCACATCCACTTTTTTCTCACCTCGTCTTACATCGCTACTGAAGCCGAAAAAATCGAACGCCGCGCTCATCGTCTCGTTTCCAACCGAGCGCTCCTCTCTCAACGCTCCGCGAAGTTTCTAGTTTTGCACTCTATCGCAGAAGGCCTTTTTCTACGAAGACGTCAACTCGGAAATTTCCCAGCGCCAAAATCCCCCGAATTAAGCCATCGCGTATCGGGTAATTCGCAGTTCCGCTCCTGCTCCGCGCACCGTTACGTCTCTGCACAGCGTCAAGGCAAAGAGAGTACACCTTTATTACCGCATCTGTCATTTTACGCGGTGTACGTCAACACGGGTGCGCGTATCCAGGCGTGCTTACACCCGTATTTGTCCACGCGGCGCTTCCTGTCGTTGCAGATAGATTTAGCGAATCGGCGTTATTGGAAATAAGTGATGAGACTGAATTAAATACGGTGCAAATGCTTATTAAAAAATTTTCATTCGATTTTAATGCGCAGAAGTTGTTCCTTACACGATTATAGTAACCTAGTTAACTAATGAAGTTGGTTAATGCTATTTTATACGCTGCACTGCACTGTATGATGCTTTTTAAAATCTTCCGGTGGTAACTGTACTTCAAATTAGACTTATATGGAAAATTTATGTACATAATAAAAGAGTTTTGTAGGCCTGCTTGGACTTTTTATTGCTAAAAAATTTGAACACCCTATAAAAAAAAATGTTTATTTTGTACTGCAGTAACGTTTCAACTGTCAAGATATGCTTTTTGAGGGTCTTTTATCTTTCATGCCGTTTACATAATAAAATATAATGTTAACTGTTATGAATAAATAATTAAACTTATTATAAAGTATGCCATGAAAGTAAATATAAGAATAATTTCTAATACCAACTTATCATTATATTATTCTGATTTGATCCTAAAACTTGTAAGTTTATTCATTTTTTCTTTGAAATATATAAAAACAAAATTTATATACCTTTCACTAAAAACGAACAAAAATAATTTAATGAAAACCTGAATTAACGTCTGGTTTAATGAACGAGTAAGATATGAATAAACCTATAGAAACTAATGATTTTTTATTTTTTCAAATTCATAACAGTATAAGCGTCTGTAATTTGAATATTATAATTTATCGGTGCATCTTAAAACATACAGCAAGTTCAAGTTGAAGTTGTAAAAAATATGTATTGAATTTGCACATCAATAGCTTGAAACATGAAAAAGTCAAGGCTTAATAACTTATCATTAGAAAAGAAAAGTCAATAAATTCGTTACGATTATCATGTACACAGTATGCGAACAATTATAAGAAAAGGTATTTTGCAAATGAATACAAAAGTTTTATTCTTCAACGTGAAATCTCAATATAAAGACCACATATTACGAGAAATTACGACGTAAAAATATAACAGTCCTCATTATTTTCGTCCATTATCCAAACTAAAAGATATAAATTACCGAGAGTAACGGGAAAGTAAAGAAAATGATTGCAAGTAGTGCGCGATTGAATGAATACTGCATTCATGCATCTTGAAGTAGCTGCAGGGCTTTGTCGAGACGGCGTCTCACCAAACTCGGTGTATATCTACTTATACAATGTAATTCACCAAAGTGTTACACATAAAATAACAGAAATATGTACGCGTGACAAAATTTGTATTTTTTAAATTAAATTAGATTGTTAAACTATTAAAGTTATTAATACAGATATAAATAAATAATTGTTCAACAATATTTTAATTTATAAATTAAACGTATTAACTTTACTCAGGTTAAAGGGGATTTCGAATGAGTATAGAAAGCATTTATTATAATACATGTATATAATAAATTTTCTCATAAAATGTATAAAAAATAGTCAATAAATTAGTAATAATGATAATTAAGAGTTAGTATATATACAAGCGATACCGTTATGCTTTGGCCAATGATTCTCTGGCTAATTGAAAATCTCAACGAAATATCGTTTCTAATCTCTATTATATTTTCAAAAAATATATAATGTAAATTATAATTAAAATCCATAATTTTAAGGATTAAGGCCAAATCTTACAAAAACTTATTTAACTGCACCTACACACTTATTCTAATTTAACAATTATTCAGTATACAGTTCCACTGATAAACGACACGCGACAGCTGCGCGCGGTACGAAACCTCATTTATAGCGCGAGAAAAACCATTATCACCCGGCCGCCCACGCACAGCCGCGGCGCATCCGAAAAGTCAACAACCCCTTCGCAGCCGATCTGTCGCGTGCGAGCGCGCGTACATATGTATATTTATATACATACATCCGTACTTTTCCACTTCGTCGATCGGTAAACCCCCGCGTCAGAGCAGCCCTTTCACGCGTAAAGGTCAACTGCATGACTTTCTTGCGCTCTTTTTCTCGCACGGCTCTGTTCTCTCCCCGCTCTCCATCTTTCCTTCTCTCTCCTCGTGCGGTTTTTTTGTCCATCGTTCGGACTGCGGCGCGAACAACAAGCTCTCGAGTGCCGCGCGAGAGCGAGCGAGCGATCGAATGACGCGAGCGAGCGAGAGCGCGTAAGGATCCGCCGCTTATAGCCGGACGCCGGCGTGTGGACGGCATCATTTTTGAGAAACGCTCCGGGACGAGCGTGTCACGCGCGAGTCCGCGTTTCTTGTACATTACACACCTCGCCGTAATCTCTTACATATCTCGAGACTTCAGTTTCCGCATTACGGACATATCGTTGAATATTTTGCCGAATCTCGCGCGCGTATATAGCGAGTGCGTGTTTATTTGCCAGCGTGCGACGCGCACGCGTGCCCGGAGAAAGTGAAGCGCGGGAGATTTTGAAATCTCGCCTGCGAGAGAGTGAGATTTCGCGCTACCGATAGAGAGAGAGAGACAGAAACCGCACCACAAGACAGTGGGAAAAAGAAGTGCCGAGTGCCGGAGCGGAAAGGGACGCGATTGTGCGCTTATCGCGTTTGCGAGCCGCGCGCGAATCCGTGAAAGTGTGCGTGATATTATTATATTATAGCCCACGCGGACCCAACCAGTGCCTCGACCCATTCGACTTGCGCGCATGAATTACAGTGCGTCGCGGGTCCTGCCAGGAGGAAGGAAGAACGACATCTAGACCTCGAGATCGCCATCTACGCGCCGAAAGGAAGAAAGTAAGTTGACCCGTTCTGATTTTTGTTTTTTTTTTTTGTTTTGTTTGTTTGTTTTTGCAATAATGCGAAAAGTGAGAGCTTTATGAGATCGCGCACGAAATTTCTTTTTGATGGATAGATAGCCGAAGAGAGAGCGTATACGTGGTTTGGATATGATTTGTATATGAGAATCGCGAGGGGGTTCGTTGTCGAAATTTTTGCGTAACGGCGGTTTAGACATGCCAGATGAGATGAATCTCTGATTTATGAAAATGGTTTTATACGGTGAGAGATAACGAGATACGCGCGAGAGTGCGACGCTTTTTATCTAACCATTCGGCGCGGTTACATAATTAATAAGCTTTTTTTTTTCGATCTGATGGAATTCTGATGGAGTGTAAACAGTGATGGATTTTTTTCATTTTGAATATCGGAAAACGAGAGCGCATGCGATTTTGCAATCTGTACGGAGACTTGGAGATAACTGAAGGAGAAATACATTCTTCGCTAATAATAAATAGGACAGTGAGCGTAATAATCCGTTGAATAATCCGTTGAATGTTATTTTGCTCTTTCTCTCTTGATCAAAATTAATCGCCTCGATTTGATAAATTAATTACAAAAAACATTGTTGAAAAATGAAAATTTTTTAAAAATCGATTTTTATTTGGAACATTAATTTTTGGCCAGCTCATTTATTCAATATATGTTTCTTCTGCTTTTTTTGATCATAGTAAGTATGTTGTGAATTTAAAAATAATTTGTAGTTGAATTTAAAAAATTTGAGTTAGTAAGATCAAATCGAATTAATCTCTGAATATGATTATGTCGACTACTCTTGCTCAAACTTATATTAAAAAAGAAATTTCAAATTACGAGTTTTCTAATAAATTCAACCTCAATGACAACAATGGCAGACGTTCGTTTACAACGACACTCTTAAGGAGGTTGCTCACTGGAAAATCAACCTTTGAGAAAATAATTATTGTTATTACAGTTTGTTAAAATAAAATAATATTGCTACTATAAACAAAAAAACCGCTCATCGGTACGTAGCTTCCTGCAAATTAATTTATTGTTCCTATATGTATAGTATATATTTCAAATATAAAATATGTTTATTCATTCTACATGAGTTATAAACTTTCTAAAAAAAACACGTTTTTGTTAATAACAAAAGAACCGCGATAGCTACATTTTTATTTTTTTTTTATTTTATTTTTTTTGGGAAAATTTACGTATTATGATTCTTTTTCGAATGCTCAAATATCTCTCAAATTTATGGACCAATCATTTTGTCAAAAGAAATCGTCCAAAATCTACCACTACAAGGAATTTTGAAGCGATTAAGACAATTTAACTACCGTAACCGTTGTACATACAAAACTAATTTTTTTCATTTTTCAATTCTTACGTTTTTGTTAATAACAAAATAACTAGTTAATAACAAAATAGCTAGACATTTTTTTTTAACAATACATAGATATATTTTAAATCTCTTTCGAATGCTACCTATCCGATTAAAATATTTCGATCCTATCGTCAAAAAAAGAAAAATTAATTTTGAGAAAATCGAAAATTTGAAATAAAAACCAAACGCATCGGCCCAATAAAAAACGGATTTTTTACCACAATCACACAATAAAAAACACAAAACATGAGATTTGTCCGGTTAAAATCGACCGAGTAGAAGCTAAGATCCAGGCGGACACACACACACACACACACACACATACACACACACACACACACACATACACACACACACACATACACACACACACATACAGATACACACGTTTTTCAAGAACCATGTATTTTGATTCCTAACCCCCCGGAAAACAATTATTACATTTTTTTACAACAATTCATAAAATTACACACAAAGATTCAAAAAATTAAATCACAAAGCTTCCTCTAGGAGGAAGCAATAAAATACTGTTACAATTGAGAAAAAATATTTTGAACAAATTTGGGTCATTAGAATCATAAATATCAACTATTGAATAAAACTTCATATAAAATGGTTATACTTTTTTATTTTTCATCTAATTTAAAAGTTTGTTCTATTTCTTGAAAATAAATCTAAAAATCAACAAAATAAAAGTTATGAAATAATTGATTTAAGCTAATAAAAGCTAATTATTAATATAACATTTTTTCAAAAACATATACATAATTTAATTCTTATCAAACTCCTGAGTTATTTTATAATTTTTGGTTAGTTGATTTGAAAGTAAATGCTTAATAAGCAAAATCATCCTTCAAACATTAAATTTGGGTCAAAGACAAAAGAGTTTAATCATTATTTTATGTGAAATTTTATTCAATACTTGGCGTCTATGATTCCAATATCACAAATTCGTTTAAAATATTTTTTCTATATTATAAAAGTAATTTATTATGTATTTATATTAAAAATTTTGTTATAATTTATCTTAACAAATCTATTGCATTAATTATTTTCCTAAAGGTTCATTTTCTAGTAGACAGCCTCCTTAATTAATTATACACAACCTCGTATTATTCATTAATATTATAGAAAAATCCATAAAACTTTCCTCGTTCCGTATACCACCACGAGAGCACGAAAAAAAAGGAGGAAAATCCAAATTCAATATATATCTATATATATCCTGCCGCAGACCGATATACTGCATCCCCGTAACCTTAAACTGTCGCGCTCGCGATAATGAAATGCCCGCGCGCTGCTCCCTGTCTACACGCGCGATTATCGCGAAACGCGCATAATGCGCACCTACATCCGAAGGTGCAATATACACCGCAGGCATCGCGGCGCTCGCGGCTCCTCCACTTTTTTGTTCTCCCCCCTTCCCCACTTTTTTTTCTGCTCCAAGGTGCACGCACGCACACTCACGTGTCTATGCGATAACGCAATCCGGCCACGAACTGGAAAATTTCTGATCGGCGATTGTGGCCGTGCGCGCGCGCGCATACATACGGCTATGCCGTATCATTAGGAGTTAACATAGTGGCATTATTACGGTAAGACAATAATTGGCGGAGCGGCGCGCGCGCACGGCCGGAAGTTTCACAAGTCACCCGCGGAGAAGACACGCGGAATGATCGCGCGGCCCAACGCTGGACTTTCCCGGAGTTGGTATACGTCGACGGCCCGATTTACAGTCGAGCGCGCGGAAGTCGAAGTGCTCAGAAGGTTGATGTTTGATCGTTTGGTGTTTTCGTCGATGCCAAATAGATGTATATGGGCTTACTAGAATTACTGTGCCGATAGAAATCATATGTAACATCGCGGTATTGTCTTGAATATATTCATTTCTTAATCAACAGGTGGTTCGCTTTTTCGAAATAATCAATGAGCGTGACAACGCGCGAAAACATTTGTGTGACAGATTTAAAATATTTTCAAAAATTTGGAATATACTACGATAATTAGAATGCCAATCTGTCAACCGGCCGTTCATTCGAATAAGTCACTTAACTTAAGGTCAATATTGCTTTCATATTCAGTCAATTGCTCATTTAATTTTGATCATAAGTTACGGGTCTGTCATAACTGGCTTTACTCTGTCACATGCATGAAAACTTGAACTAGTTTTTACTTAAATCCATCGAAAACAGTTACGCAATGTGAAATCATTTCAGACGAATCTAGAACTGGATTTGCTATTTAAAGTGGACTAGCAAGAAACCTAGTAAACCTCGCGATTCAGTTCAAAAATAAAAACTCTCCGAATGTCTTCTGCTCGAATGTCAAAATAATTTTAAGCGCCATAGAACACAGACGTCATAGTTCTAATGTAACAAAACATTAAATTTTCACAAGTCCATCTTTGTATTCCCACGAAAATTCGCGATGTGTCAATTGTAGGTATCAGCTTTTGTATAATCCACATATATATTTAAATTCCAGTCGAGCCTCGGCATTTTATTGCGCACGTTTACACCATTTCATACGCCTCGGCTGTACAATAGCACTCGAATTTTTCCATTGGCCTCAGATGGCCATTTCTGAGTGAATTTTAATTGCGTGTTTTTCTTTTATCAAACGTGTAGCCGTCAATCTAGTTTTTTTTTTGTGTTTTAATAAACTACGCAAAGTTTTACTGAGAAATGGCTTGCGCCAAGCGTCACGGCACTTGGACGTTCATTTAATGCGTTGCGTCGCGATGCACTCGGCTTATTGGGTGCCGATGAGTCGATTGGTTTTCACAAATTTTTTGCGTGTTTGTGCCATCTCCGGCGTCATTACGAGCGAATTCGTTCTATAAATCAGCTTTTTGCGGATTGCCATAGTTTCGTAAACAAAAATTTAATCATTCCAGTTTAAAGTTCAAAGTTTAGAATAGTTCCAAGTGATATAGGGTAACGATATTACAATCAAAAGCAAGTATAGATGAGCAATAGCTGGCTGGCATGTTTTTAATGCCATAATTATATATGGATTTTATTTGAGACTATAATTTAGTACATTTATTAGTGTTATTTATACGATCGCTATAGAAAGTTAGAGTTCAGTGTTCAGAATATATTATATTTGCCTCTTTGCTTGTACATAATGATGTCGTCAATAGTATGATACGGAATGTGGAGAGAATTTATTCTAGAACTCGATGCGCTCCAACTGTAAATTACGTCGACTTTTTACCCCACATGTGAAGATGTTGGAAAAGTTCACATCTAAAAATATGCCACTCATAAATATGCAGACGAGCTTGACACCTACAAGTACTGATGAACGTCAATCTTTAAAAAAAAAGCTATGGTAAAAACGAAGACCGAATCGATTGTACATATATGCTGCATTTTAAGTATCACGGAGTAAGTGGTACTGAAATGTACCTATCGATCCGCATTTTTCTTTATGCAAACGCACTCGGCATTGACACTTTCCGCTCTAACGCAAAGCATTACTTAAACTGATTGTCGAGGAAATGTATATGCAATCGAATTTTTCTCTATAATCGGTCCCCGATCGCAAGTTCATCGTTCACCTTCCTATTCACGTCCGGCGAACGCGTAAGCCTTCAAGGTTCGAACGCATAAGACGCAGTTTCTTCCCTGTCAATTAAAAGTTTATTCGCTGAATTTTTAAATTTCCTTTCAAATAACGTTCGCGAAATACTATAAGCATTGATTGAGGTACATAAAAGTCACGGCGAATCAAGTTCATTTAGTTGTTTTTTTGTTGCTTTTACTTTTTGAATAAACAATATCACACGGTTTATTTATACTTTAAATCTTTCACAATCTGATGTTTTAATGTAACGAGTACTCTTTTTATTATATGACATTGTGCTGGTTTTACAGTCGTTGCCTACATACTGTTTTTTTTTTTTCAATAAAAACTTTTTCTAATTGCCGGCTTTTATAAATAAAACGAATTTTTTACGACACGATGAGCTCTCGTGCGAATCATCATAATAAATCAATGAAATGTATATTTTATTTTTTGTCTGCAGCCTCTATACTTAACTTACATCGAACACGCGTCAAGACTCAAGCGTTTATGCCACCGTATTTCCACTTCATAAATCTCTATATCTCTCTGTCCCTCCCTCTTCCTTTCTCTTCGACATGCAGCACGAAACTACATCTCGAAATCACTTGCAAAACCCCGCAGCTCGTTGCAAAAGCTGCGCGAAAATTCGCACTTTCCAGCGTGCACATAGGTACCCCCGTGTCCAGCGGCTTCCGAAACGCAAAACCGCCGTCTCGCTCCACCAGGTGAAAAGCGCGCGCGTATAACGCGAGCTCGGTGTATATCGCATTAAGGTCAGCTCGGCGAAACTTTCTTTTTTTCCCCCTCGAGCGGGAGACTGTTTTTTTTTCAGCGCATGACTAGTAGCGTATAGGTATATAGGAAAAAAAAGGAACGACCGCGCCGCGGTCGCAGGAAATCGCGAGAGGTTGGCCGTAATGCGCTCGGGAGTGAACGGTGTTGTTGTTTGCTTTTTTCCTTCCTTCCTGGTTCAATGATGCCTCGTGCATGTTTGTTGTCGGTAATAACGTGGGTAAAAATATTCAGGGTGTATGGTTATTCTGATGGTATACGGCTCATGTAATATGTAAATATAATAAAGAATCATTTTGTTTTCGTATATATATTTATTAATCGTTGAACTGTCCATGAATTATACAAATTAAATGAAAAGAATTTTTACGACAAGCGAAAAATTGTACTTGAAACGCGCAGCCATAACTATATAAATTTGCCTCTAAATGTCATGTTTGCCACGCTGTTGGCAAAATACTTGTTATCATAAGAATTTTTTGTTTGGTACGATACAGACATATAGACAATCACACTGCTTCCTTGGTTCTTTATAAACAAGTGCGACGCTTCTCAATTATATTCATAGAATAATCATATAATATATATTAATTTCGCCTATCCACATTGCGATATTTGCTAAACTTCTTAATTTCTGAAAACTGAACTTCAAACGTTATCAAACCACTACGACACTTAAAAATGCCTAGTACGACCGAAAAAAATCTATTTAATGTTAATACCACAAAAATCCGATATAATAGGAATTAATTACATTTGGCATTCGGCGAAATAATAGACTGTTGCAGAGTCAAAACAAATCGCTCCCTGTAGCGTCATTCACAAAAATACTCGCTCATCCAAAACTGTTTCCCCGCGCGCCTCCCCGTCGCGATAATCTTCTGCGCTCTCGCCGCTATTAAGCGCCTGATCCGTCAATGCGAAATTCGTCATTCGCTCGCCGCAGTGACATTTTAAGCCAAGAGCCAATCGTGGAAAATCCGCGCCGCCTGCTCTATACGATCCGGACACACGCGCACACACATACGCGCACACAGACGCATGCACGCGGTTGGCCAACATATCGCCTTCTCATTTTTCCAGCCGTGTAGCGCGCGCACGGACACACTCGTCGTTGGCGAATTTTCGCAACAGGATGTTTGCGGAATTCATGTGCGCGTATTATATATATATATACATATATAGGTGTGTGCATGCGTGCGGGCCTCCCTCCTTTTTTGCGGCTCGCGAGCGAAAAGTGCAGATTTTCATGCCGCGCGAGCGCGCGATAACGCGTATAAAGTATATATGTGAGCGAGTGGTATAAGTAGTGAACACGTTGGCCTGGAATTTATCTCGCCGGCGTATATAAGATTATTATTTGTTTTAGTCGGCGTAGCGGAAATGGATTATCTGCGCATGCGGGGGTAATTTAATGTAGATTGGCATTTTGTCGGCCGATTGTTCGTGCGGTACATTAGTTTTGCAGCCATTGTCGAGCCGCGGAAAAGGCCAATATTCAAATCAAGTTTGGCTACAGTCAATGGCGCCTAAGTGTGCGTCTTGCTAAACTCGGTATGCATCTACTTAGACATCAACGCGTTCGGTGCAATGGTATACTATATAACTTTGTGCATTGCTTTATTGTTTTATGAGCCATGCCAAAGTAGCTTTCAAATGCTTAATAAATCGAAAGGGAATAATTACGGAATAGCATTGAAATCGAATTTACGTTGACTATCTCATTACGAGCGCTATATATACCCGAGACGCTCCCTTTCTTTCAATATACCTTTCTATAATGATAAATAAATGACTAATGACGAGCCAAACGCGAACCGTTGCCACCTCCTTGGCGCATCGACTATCTCGCCGGGTGAAACCGCAATACGGCGTCTCGCGCATCTAAAACAAACGGCCGCGGCGCGGCGGTGGCGGTGCGTTTCGGTATTAAAAGGCTGCTGCTGCGCGCGTGCGCTATCGGGGGGAGGGAAAAAAAGAGCGCGTATAATGAAGGGGCGAGCATCGCAGCGGCGTGTTTCGCTCCAGTACTCGATTCGCTGCGTTTAATTTTCCGCGAGGCTCCCGAGGGACTTTCACCGCGGCTGCGCGCGCGCAGCACTACGCGTTAGTTACTTGGCGATTTTATACTCTGATGGTCTTTTCCACGTAGCGGTATGCGCCGTGGTTGCCGTGCCGTTAGACGAGGCGGTATGGGATGTTTTCCGAAATGGAATTTTGTTTTTTTTCTTCTATTTTTGTTTGCGTTTATTAGTTTGAAACTTCTCCTTGGTGGCAATGTTTTGATTGGCGATTAAATCGAGAAAATGGAATTGTGTATAGTTTTAACTGATTATGGAAATTAAGTGATTTCATAGAAGCATGTAAATGATATGACAAATTTATTCGTAAACTGTGGAAACACAGATGTAATCGGAATTTCACTAGAGATAATGTGAGATACTGGTTAGATTTATTTCTAAATTTCCCACAAAGTGATCCTGTCACATTATTCGCAGGAGTGTGTGTTTGGGAAGTACATCTATTCCAACCAAAAAACAAGTAAATCATTATTAATGATTCAGCTATTTGTTGAAGCATCGTGACCGCGTCAATGACATGGATATAGTGTTGAAAAAAATCATGCACGCAAATCATCAACTAGTGATTGGTTCTGCTTAATAAATTATTTGAAATTTACCAATCATCTAGAAATAATGCTACTCATTGATTTATAGTAACGTCATTTTAAATTATCAAAATTATTTTTCTCGCATTTATTTAAATGTAGCAAAGGGCTTTTCGTAAAAGTTATGAATTCCCAAACATTGTATATATTTTTCGAGTATATAATTATAAAACACATTTTATAAGAATTATTTTTCCGCTCTAATTAATATGAATAAAATATCAGTTCCTGAAGTCTATTGAAGTATTTTTATTTTATAAAGTAAAAAACTGTTTTGCATACAGTCTGATCTAATTAAATTTTTATTACTTGATAAAAGTTATTGCTTTTGATTCGATCGTCTGCATTGCGTCTTAAACAAAGTTGCGATAAATTAATAATTTTATTACAAGACTTTTGTTACGTGTGGGACATTCCACACGTCGATTTTAGTCTACGTTAGAGTCAGCATTCGAAGTTTCTGGAAACAGAAACTTCCGAGGCAGCTACACTG
>JAPYZP010002630.1:0-16374 GCA_030522985.1 Torymus sinensis
AAAGAAAGTGAAGACACCCACCCACCGCGTAGAGCATCGGAATGCCATTGAAACGTCTCATCCGCAGCGGGCGACACGCGTACACGGCCTTTCGTGTCCGATTATATATAGCTGCATGTATGTAGCGCCCAAGTCGCGATATAGTGTTACCAAGTGCGCGTAGAGTCGGGCTCCCTGGAAAAGCTCTCGCGAAAGCTTAATCCCGGGATCTGCTTTCGGGCTGGAGAGGAGGAGAAAAGGAGCCGAAATTGGGGAGAGCGAGTGTGTGTATGTGTGTATCGTCTTTTTTCTAGCTCGGTGGTATACGCACACGCGCCGGGTTTCGGTATCGCTGCCCTTGAAGCCCTAGCCGTTTCTGAAACCGATTCGCCACAGAACGCGCGCGAGGGAAAGAGAGACGTTTCAACGTCGTGGCGCGCGGGCCGAGGGACACGAAAGGTAGGTGGTACGGGATGGAATCGATGTGCTGTATGTCGGCCTTGTATTTATATAGGAGCGTGAATTATGTGTCACGTTGACGATGATTAATACATACGTGAACTCTCGGTAAATTCACGTATAAACATATGGTATCCCGAGGCGCGTGTGCATATGTATAGTTTAATTTATAACTTGGTTTGGGGTAAACTCGATTAATCGATTTGAAGAAGAAAAAAAATGTAGGTCACGTGCGTATTTATTCTATCGGGAGGAATAAGAAATTTATTGCGTGTGTGTGTTTTAATATAATTTCATAAATCATCGTTTCTCTTCTGTTTTCGTTTTGTTATTATTCAGTGGAAATTATACATAAAAAGCTTGTATAAAAAAATTGTTACAGGCCAAAAAAAAAACAAACCTCGGTTTTACATTTGCAGACGGAGAAGACGATATTCTGGACAAAGTAGGTTAACGAAGAATTGATTTTAATTATAAACACAGTCGTCTCCTTGAAAACATCCGAACGACCCGCGGCCATAAAGCAGACTGTGTGTAAGCGAATACAAGGAACGAAAGAAAGAGAGGCAAGTTCTAGAGAAATGTCAGTGAATCCTTTGGAATCTCTTTTTTGTGCAGTGTAAGCCATCCTTCTTCGAACTAGAGTGACACTTGATATGCCGATACTTTTTTGTTTTCAATGAGCCTTGAAAAGATTCCCAATGGATGTATATATTACGCTTTTTACCCTCCTCGGCATGTTAATTACTGCTTTCACACAAAACATGCAGACGCGCAGTATATCAAGAAAGGTCAGCGAATATAAATTCGAGGATATTATATTTAAATTGTGAAAAGGACTGGCAGGTAGAAAATGATCTTCGTGTTTGTACGTTATCCAGACTATTCATAAATATAACAGCGTGTTATATCTTACAAATAATAATTCAAGTTTAAATTTTAATGTTATAATAATTCGTTATATTCAAGTGAGCCCACATTCACCGACATTAAAACAACGTGAATAAAGGGACGAAGGAGGAACGATTTACCCGGAGCCAGAGCGACGAAAGACAGCAGCAGCGACCCGCGGTATAGAACCAAGGCGAACCGAGACTATCGATCGAACGACGGCTCGCGGGTATAGACCTTCTGGAAGGTGTCGAGCGCCGGCTGCGGCGGTGGCCGTCGGGATCAGCCTTCCTCCCTCCATCCCTCCCCCTCCTCTCTTCCCTCGTCTGGCAAGCACTCGACGAGATCAGAATTTCAGCCGCACGCACGCCGGCGTGTCGAGTGTATCGACGGTCTCGCGCGCGCTGAGGAACGGATAAGCTCTCGAGGAACCGGAGGTCCAGACGAATTCAGTTCCGCGACTTGAGATTACCGGTGAGATTTAGATTCGGATTTAGATGTAGATGCCGAGTGGTTCGCGCAGACAGCCGGGTGATAGCGAGAGGGAGAGAAAAGTTTTCCGTTTGTAAGCGCTGACTAATGCACGTGTCGCGCGGGGTTAAGTAAATTGACAAAAAGGAAGAAAAGAAAGAAAAAAGGATTGCCGAGAGGGGAGATCTAATCTCGGCGATCGGGGGAAAGTGTTTACGCGACGCGCGAGCGGGGTGGCGGAGGATGACGAGGCTGATTCTTTCTTTTTTCGAGGGAGGAGTGTGTCGAGGTGTGAGAGACTGTTGACTATTCATGCGCGGATGGCTCGTTGTGTTTGCGGGTGTATCGGGAGAAAACGAGGTTATCGTGTGGGATTTGAGTAGGACAATTTTTCAGAATAATGCGTGCGTTTGGAAGGTTATGTCAAATTTTGACGTTGATATATTCAGGCCAATTTGATTTAAAATTGTACTTATATAACATTCATAGAGATTTTTTTTTCTTTCATGATACTGTCCATTTTTTAATATTCTTCAAATTTTATTTGGAATATTACTCAAGCCACTGTATATATATATATCAATTTTCAGCCGTTGAAATGTTAACTTTATACTGTACGTGTATCTATATCAATTGTTATCGACACTGGATATGCACCAAGTGCCCTACGAGCTTCACCTGTCTCTCCTATCCACGTTCTCTCAACAACGAAATTATCTAATCGCGCAGCCGGCGAAACACATAACAATACTCCACAACGTGAACCGTATAGCAACTTATTTATCCGTGTTGCTCCACATATATACATACACACATACACATTCCCCGGCTAATAGCACGATACGGTAGCGCGCGGTCTAACTCGACTAGCGAAACAGATCCCAGAGAGAGAGAGAGAGGGAGAAAGGAGGCACTATTACTACCACAGTGTTATGTGCGCGCGATCTCCCTCTCTCTTGCGGCGCTGAAACCAGAATTCGTTCTGGCGGCCAAGTGCGGAGAGATGCTTATTTAGGCGTGATACGCGCATACCTCGTTCCTATATACATATACCTATATACCTTCACGAGAGAGGCGAGGTTACAACGTAAGGTGCACCGCGGGCAGACACGTGTGTGCGCATATATACGCAGTGGGAAAAGGGAGGAATACGATTCCTCGCGCGCGCACACACACAGACGGGGCATTTCAACGAAATTGAGCCGCCCAGTGGCTCTCACGCCTCTATATGCATGTAGATAGAGAGAGAGACGAGCTGGATTCTCGGGGAAATTAACTGGGCGCTCGCGGAAATTTCGATCGCTCGCGCGCGTGCGAACGTTTTTCTCGACTTCGTGACTACTGCCGCGAGTAGCGAGTGCATACAGCGATTAACGTCTCTGTGGGTATATGCAGGATTTCATGAGAAGTTGATTAGGGCCCGCGCGCGGCAAGTGTGGGAGAGAGCGGGAACCCGTTAGTAGTCTACTTTTATCGAGACTCCGCTCGCGCGCTCTCGTCTGATGATAATTTAATCCTTGATTAGTCACGTTTGTTTTTTTCACGGGGGCTGCGATCGTGTATAGGAGTATATGTGTGTGTGTGCCGAGAGATGATGCACGCTGCGGCTTAGCGGTGCTTATATTCGCATGCGAATTAAAATGTTCTCTGTGAATCATTATTCCGAGTAATGAGTAGCGTACGAAATAATATCGTGTATGTGGGACTACTGTTTCATTTCAATTCGTGATCCGATTGTAAACTTTTCGGCTTACATTTGTATGAAATCATATTTTATCGCGTATATATAAGCATAGTAAGAGTCATTCGTTCGCTGTAAATTAATCACGCATAATAATGTTTATGAATCGTGTTTAATCGTATGGGAAATACTTTGACTTTGTATGTAACAACGGCAATCCTTTCATCATCAAACCGCGAATCTATAATAAACATTATATTCCCAGTTCATAAAACGAAAAATTCATCGTGTTCATATATACCCCAACCACATTTCCACAAATAAAAATTATAACACCAGCAGTACTTTGAAAAATCCCGGCATAAAGCGCAGAGAGTCCGCGCACCGCACCGCAGCGTGCAAAAAAGCCGCACGCGTCACGTCCCGCGCGCTTCACTCTCGCTTTTTCCTGGGGCCTCTCGCTATCCGCGCGCCCCATACTCGCGCTTTCTCACGTTCCTCGCTGTGCGCGCGACGACGACGACAGCCGACACCGCGTGGATTCCACTCGCGGCTAGCAGCAGCAGCAGTCAGCATTGCCGGAAAACGAGGCCACGTCGACGTTTTTTCCTCTCCGCATGCATGCATGCGCGGGTGTCGCGCTCTACTCTCGGACTTTGCCCCCTATACGCGATACGGGAGAACTCGTTCGTTCGCTCGCTGCTATATAAGAGCTAGCCGCGACTCGAATTTTAATCCTGTTGTGTGTGTGCGGGGACGCAGATCGTGTGTTGCTACTATCGTGTTCCGACAAATGTAATGCGGTTAGTCAACGGGGGTGACGAGGAATTTTATATATACGCGCGGTGTGCAGCGCAATTTGCGAGGGCGTCGGATTGCGCGCTTTCGGCTGTCGTTGTTGATGCATTCTCCGGAGTGTGATGTTAGTCAATAAGCGTTCGGGGAGGTAGATTAGGAACGTGGGAGCTTTTTTCGTTCTCATTTGCAAAGCTGACTTGCCAGTAATTTTATACAAAACATAATATGAATATTATAATGTTTCGTCATGGTTGATGTATTCATGAGCCATCAAAATATTTTAAGTTTAATTTTTTCTTAATGTGTATCATACTTTTTGCAGTTTATATGAGCTCACAATTATATTCGTTGTGAAAAAATAAGAATTTGAATAAATAGTATAAAGTTAATTACTTTCTTGGTGACAATAGAACTTAATTAAATGATTAAATTCATATCCATAAATTAGAATATGGTTAAAATGAGCTTCATTCGCGCAAAATATTATCATTCATGAAACACTGCCGGTTTATAATTTCAAGGTGAAAGTACTTTAAATTAGAGTGTATCGAAATTAAGACACGCACTGTGTAGCAGTAGTCGGAAGAGTATCAAGTCTCCCAGTCACGAATTTTGATCAAAGTCTTAGAACTATGTCTTTGTAAGGAAAGTGAAATTCGCAAATTGTAATTTCATCCAGGTACTTCTATTTCCGAACATATCTGCCATTTGATCGTTTCATCAAAGTTACTCTATTAAAACGTTATGAATATAAATTTCATGCTTTGAAAGAGAATATTGAATCGAATATTGAACAATTGTTCAATTATTGTTCTACAATTGTCTCAATTCAACAAAAATAGTCGTGAAGCTTCAAGAGTAATAACATTTTTTCGTAAATCAAAATGAAACACGCATAAAAAGTCATCAGAAGCTAAAAGCAATGTCGTATAGTACCAATCTTCAACACGTTTCGATTACCACCCATATACACAATCAATGCACATAGTCACGTTACCCGGCAACAATTAGGACTTACACAAGACCCTAACACATCTCATAACTCTATCCTCTTCGCTCTATAAATTTATCACAATGCCCTCCGATACTCCTCTCCGCTCCATACCCCGGTACACCAGTATCCTCGCGCATAATAAAATAATCCAGTGTGTGCACCAGCTGTCCACGTGCTCTCTCCATCCCCATTAATCTTACACTCCGCGCGGGCTTTCGCGATTCTCTAATTCGGCCTCCCGCGCGTCGCTTCTTCATGCACTCTGATATTCAATGGTCAGTGGTGCACTCGCGCATATATATACACACACTACACATACATGCACGCGCGAGATCTCGCGTTACGCAAAGTTGCACCGCGAGTCCATTGTCGGCGTATCTTTCTCTCTCTCGTATTTTTCAGCCGGATCTCGCAGTGGTTCTTCTTTTTGCGCTCGTTGCGAGGTGCACGCGGGGGCAGCAGTTGCCTTTGTTCGCCGGAGTTGTTAAGTCAAAATTGAATGGGGCTCGCGGGAGTTTTCGAGGGAGTGTGTGTATATGCTTGACCCAGGTGTGTTTTCGAAATGGATTTTGGAGAGTTGTTTTGGAAAGAGTTGTTTTTTTTTCAGAAATAAAGTTCTATGAATATTTAGTATCTTGTGCGTGTATAAATATTTACAAATACTTTTTTTTTATACATTGTAGTTTACTCAGTTTTAAAAACAAAATTGTTTTACGGTTTTTGGATGAAATATAAAAGAGTAGTTTAATTAATTATTTTAAAATAAAAATTATCATAAACTTATAGTTTTTACGTAATTAAGCGGACACTTTCATAATTATTTTTGTATATTCAGTATTTGTATTCATTATTTTATTAACAAAATATATATTAGTTAAATAATAGTTAAGAAATTTTAAATATTAACCATTATAAAAAATATCAAGAAAAATTTTCCCAGCCGCGTAGATTGCAGAGTATCCAAGTTTTAGCAAGCATGTAAATAAATTGCAAATGATTTTACGTTAAATGCAAATTAGCTTTTTATGCGCACTTCTTTTATATTATACTTGCAAGTTCGGTGAGTGCACAAATAAGGCACCATCGCTTCTTTTTTTTTCTTGCTCATTAAAATTTTAGATCCAATCTTTTTCTTTCATCTTATTTATCATTATATCTTCCTCTGCCCTTCTTTGCGTGCCGTAAAAAACTTTAGAAAGCACATCTCTCTTTCCTTTGTTTTCTGACGTTTCTGTAATGCGGAAGTGAGATATTTTTTTTTTTTGCGAGGTAATACAATGAGCGGTATGGCGCAATGATTACGATTTAGATTAAGATTGGCCTGACAGGTGATACATATTTTTGCGTCATGGTAAAGCGATCTTTGCAAAGTTAAAGTTGGGCTAAAATTCCCTTGTCAAATTAAATCTAAATATAGTTTGAACTTTCTTTTACAGAAATAATACATTTATACTCAATGAATCTTTCGTATAGTTTTCCATAGAATTTCACTTAATTATTTGATTTCCAATATTAAAGTCGTTACAATGAATGACAAACAATAGGTTTAACGTACATTCGAAAACTTTATAATTGATCGCTAAACAAATAATAACGTATCATCTCCATTTATATATTACATTTCCGGACAATCACTCTCGTCCATTATTCTATCAATTCCTCGACACATCGACTATCCAATTATCAATTTAAATTATTTAAATTCATGAATAAAACATTTTCGGCCCTTTACAGAGCAAATTCACTCTATTCATCTCTCGGTGACAGTACCGAAATACTTGACAACCCAAGCCTCTCTAAAGCTCCACAGAAGTCCCACGGGCAGATAGATCCTCATCTCGCAGCCTTCCGACCCTAGACGAGCTACCTCCGGTGTCTCGCGATCTCTCGTGCGCTTCTCGTCGTCGCGGATCCGGAAACGCCGATACATCTCTCCCCCCAGCACACACAGCCAGACTTTCACGTTATAATACATCTCCGGATCCCTTTTCCGCGCGTGCGTGTGCACTTTACTCTCCGCGTTATATATATATAATTGATCGATCTCGTCTCGCGCGGCTGCGCGATAAGGGACTTTCGCTGTTTCCCTTGATAATTTAATTGCGCGGGAATAGACCGCCGCGCTCGTTTTTGACAGATCGATCTCGGGCTTCGCCGACACGCGAATTCGTAGTACTCGATGGGCCGATAAGCCGCGCGTGCTATCGGCAGTTCAACAGGGGGGGGCGAGGCTACTTTAAATGCTGGCGAAGCTGATGCGCCTCCCATCGATCATCCGGGAAATTTAATTATACTTATGTAGAGGGAGAGATATCGAAAGAGGCGAGAGCGACGGTGGTACGTGTTTATTGGGCCGAGCCAGTGTCGAAGCTATTTTTTATGTATAGCAGATTTGAATATAAGCAGGGTGATTTAATATTTTAACGCGTGTATTACGGCTGCTGCTTTGAAGTTCATTATAGCTGATCAAAATTAAGAGTTTATTTCTATGTTAATTATTAAACAAGCAAGTTGCGAGGCGCGTTCCCGCTTCAAAATTCATTATCGTACGTATAAATTACAACTAAATTTAAACTCGCATATTTTGAAGTTTAGATTAGAGATTATCAACTGTATAATAGTAACAGCGTCCATTATTAAACACGCATTTAAAGTACCGAACATATATACTGTCATTAATTTTGGAACAGTCAGAACTAGAGCCGTTAATTATGCCACCGAAAATGGAAAAATATAGCGTGAATTATTGTTCTAAAACTTACTTAGTAAAGGAGTGAAAGAGGTGCTTTTAGTGTAATGGCTCACCTGCAACAGAAAAATAATTTCAATCAGATATATAACATGTCATTCGAAGAACATATATTATAATTATATTAAAAGGATAAAATGAGCAAATTTTGACTAATATTTAAAAACGATAGTAAAATAATTCAAACTAATGAGTACAATGATCTAACAAGAAGAAATTAATCAAAAACCACGTGAAATCCACTAAGAAAGTTCATTATCGCGGTTGTCAGCGCGGGTAATACACTTCTTTTCGGAGCGAACATCGAGATCGGGGGAGCGCTTAGTGCGAAATCGCGCGGTGGGATTAGTTTTCTTTGTCGGACTTGGCCGAGTCGACGGCGGGATTAGGGCGGCGGAGGGGGTCCGAGGGGGCGCCTCTCTTGCGTCTAATTCCTTTGGAGGATCGGTTTCGAAACGACGACGAAGACGACGACGACGACGAGTCGCCGGCCGCGTGGGGTATATCCTTGCAGACCTTGAAGTTCGTTACGACCCCCCAAGTGGAAACCCTTTGGCTCGGGTTTTAGCCGGAGGAGATGAGAGAGAGAGAGAGCAAGAGAGAGTCTTTAGTTAGTGGCTCGTGATTAGACTGTTTCGAATGTCGCGATGTCTCATTAGATTTTACGTCTGCCCGCGTCTTTCATTACCCGCCGTTTCGTTTCATCAATTGTATTGACTTGAGAAAAAGACGGCCGCGTGCTCGTTACACGGCCGTAATTAGGCAATAATTTGAGCTCGTTACGTGGAGAGATGAAAGCGAAATCAGCCTGGTAGAAGGACAATTTGCGCATTGTCTTGGGTGGACAGATCAAAGATTGTTATACGCGCGGAGTTTACATTTATTGGGGGGGCCCGTGATGCGCGCGCTTGATTAAAGACAAAAGAAAAGACAAACTGGCGCGCGCTCTTCGTAGCAGAAAATTAACTTTTCGAAAAACATGACTTTATGGCTTTTATTGCGAGCTGCTCATAAATGATGACAAGCCCGTAACTTTAAACGGTAACGTGTTTTGTTTTATAAGAATATAACGGGAAATAAATTTCACGGTCTCTCAGTGAAATCGTAGCCGCAATTTATTGTCAAAAATAGAAAATAAATTTTTATACTTATATAAATTGAGACTTTAAGACTGAAGACTTAATCCTACTAGGATCAAGCGAAATATTTATGAGCTATAAGAAGAAATAAATTGAAAGGTACATTATATGCTACCTCATCGTCAAAATATACAAGTTTCGTACAAATCTCCTGGACCTCTTAAAATAAGTGTGCGAATAAAGAATAACTTATTTTTTTTTTACTTTTTTCCGTTGTATAATAATTTTTCTGTAAACGGTTACCCAGCTCATCTTTAAAACAAATCCAACGAATATATTAATTTTTCTTTTTATTAAAAAATCGAGATACATCAAGAACTTGTTTCCCAAATCCCTCCATCCAGAAAAAAAAGAAAGGCCCTCGCGCGCCCGCGCAATATCCTGGGGGTCCGGAATAAAAAAAGAATAAAAGGAACGACGCGCGCGCTCTCTCTCTCGCGAAGAAGAATAAATTTTTTCGCCGTAAAGGCGCTTCCCTCTCCCTCGTCATCTCACGCCTCGATTCTTCGTCGCAGCTCACTCGCCTCTCCGCGATATTTCAAGCAGGAATAATCCCGTATCATGACCGGAGCTTAGCTTCGACATCCGAGACAGCGGCTCTAATCCCACCGAGAGCAGGCTCTCTCTCTCTCTCTCTTGCGGCCGAATACTACCGGCGCGTCTTTGCGGTCTGCGCGAGCGCGCGGGGGAGAAAAATTTTGCTTGCAGCGCGCGCGCAGAGAAGAAGCTGATAAATCAAGCGCCGCGCAGAGCTGCTTTTCTCTCTCCCCGGAGGAATCATTGAAAAGTTCGGGCCCCGGCGAGGTTTATATATATATAGAGCTTCGCAGATTAATTTTCGTGTGCTCGCTAAGTGCGCCGGCGGAAGATGGCGCGGTTCGCGTACGCCGCGTGGTCGTACGAGATAGCACGGAATTGATTCTTGGCTATTTTTATACTCGTGACCTGATTCGGGGCGATATATTTTTCGCTTTTCTTTAAATTATGTGAGTCCGTTTGAAAGCCATCGGGTATAATGGCGTGAAAATATGTCATTGAGTAAAAAGATTCGGCAATGCTTCATTTATATATTTTATAAATAATTTTTTAAAAAAGGAATGCAAATAATTTTATTGTCTCTTTAGAGGTTTTAGAAATAAAAAAACGCTTTTATTAAATTTAATTATTTCGTTTTTATTGCTTTTGCTTGACTATAAAGAATTGATATCACAAATAAATTAATAAATATTACAGCTATAGTTTAATACATGAAATTAATCTTATACATTAAATAATTGAGCTGCGCGCGTTCTGTACTGCAAAGGTTTCCAGCCTATATTATAGGTATATATTTCTCAGAATAACGACACAAAATAATATTTGTAATTTGCACGGCCGCCCCCATTGAACGGGAATAATTCCTTTCAGTTGAAACCACGCGAAAAATCCAATACACCTCCGACAATGAATCCCAATATAACCAAAAGCCCGCGCGTTCGCTCGCTTGCGCGCATTCCATAACTCCGTGAAAAGCAATAATCAGAATCTTTCTTCGGACTCACTGGCCGCGGCGGCGGCGGCGGCAGCGGCGAAAATCTCGGGAAGCTTAAAAATGATCCCCGCGGCGGTGGCGGCCCTCGTTATTTGCGGTAGAGGGGCAGACAAAAAGAGGAAAAGAAGAAGGAGAGAGGAGATAAAAGGAGGCCGGAGAATGCGCCAGGTGGAAAAACCGCGCTCGCGCGCGAAATTATGTAGCTCCAAAGGCTGCTGCTGCTGCTGCTGCTGCAGCTTTTTCCATACGCGTGTGTGAGTGTATGCCTCGGGCACGCGCACAGCCCGGAGAGAAATTCTGTAATTACGTATTCTGGATTTTTACGGCGCTGAAAATTTTCGAGATTTTTATGAGCGGAGAGAGAGAGAGAGAGAGAGAAAGTCGCAAAGTCGAGGTGAGAAAATTGAGGGTGAGATTTTGGCAAGACAGCGGTTAATAGTTTTGTTGTCGGCGATGACGTAGAAATTTATGAGCGTAAATTTGATTAACGGGTATATTCAACGAATAGGATAACAACGTAACGGTTCATTTTTATACGAGAGTTTTTCAGTTGCAAGATGTTTTCCAAGTAATGTTAATGAATTGTAATTCCAGAAATTTTTCATAAATGTTTATTTTTCTTGGGGGAATCGACATTCAAAATGTGGTTTTTGCAGATTAAATGCATATTTTTCATAATGCTAAAATGTTTATTCAACTCGACCGATGTTATCCCAAAACTAATAATTACTCTTTTGATTCACTGACAATAATTTAGTAAATTACAGTCGACATAAGTAATATTTTTAATTATTACTCTTTTGATTTCTTGGAATTAAAATTTTTCGTCATTATTCCAAAAATAAAAAAAGAACCCCTTGGTATAAAAAATAAACGCAGAGTGAAAATATCATTCATCGAAATATTAATAAATATAATTGAAAATGAAAATATTAAAAAAGATCCTTTCACAAGAAATTTTCTCGGAAAAATAAACTATCCCTTTGTGTACGGCTTCTCCAACCCATCTCGCGTATCTCCCAGAAGCGCCGGGGAATAAGACTCGCCCCGGCAGTCGACGGCGCGCTTATCCCTATACCGACAATTCGGCAATACACCCGCTGTAAGAGCCCCGCTGAATTATTGCTGGCCGTCTCATCGAGAGGCTAAATCCCCCGCGAGCGTACGGGGCAAGAGTCTCGGCGGAAACGAGCCGCTCTATATATATACCGCCACGTAGAAGAAAGAGAAAAGGGAAAATGAGCGAGCGCCGTATTCTCGCTTTCTCTCTCCATTTCGGCTTATACGAGATGACGGCACTTTCCGGCGGCGGCGGCAGTTCTGCGCGAGGACCGGACCGAGATAAAGCCTTCTCTCCCCCTCGCGCAAATGACGATTCTGCGGGCGCGGGCAAAGAGAGAGGAGAAAAAAAACGAGACGCCGTATCGGCGATAGCGCGAGCTTTAAGTCGCTCGCGCTCCAGTAGTTTGCGGATGATGGAATTCAATTACCGCCTTTTTCTGCGCGAGAAGTCGGGGGTGAGAGAGCTGCGGCGCCGCGCCGGATAGATGCTGATGGTGATTTGACGTCGAGAGTTTTTCGGTTTAATGGTAGGTATTAAAGGGGAGCGAGGGATTAAATATTATGGCCGATCAACTTTTGACACATGTTTATTGCGTGCCATTATAGAAGTTGAAATACCGAATTTTATCGTTGTAAACTTTCTTTATTCCCCTTCCATAAAAATGTAAGATAATGTACTTTTTGTTTTTGCGCAGCCTGAGAAAAGAAGTAGGGGTATAATAGCTTCACTTTTCTGTTGTTTTCGAAGGATTTTCATCTCTTTTATAAACTTGAATAATTTTTTCAAAGCCATTATATGAAAAGAAATATGAAAAATATCTTATATATAATAGACAAAAAACTACCTTTAGAATATTTTTCATCTCGATTGCAGCTATTATGATTTTCTCGGTTCTGTCGTTCTCCACAACAATGCGGCGATTCTCGAAAAAAAGAAGCAGAACTTATATTTCCCGCGCGACTCACCAATAAAACCGTTTTATCCCGAAAACCAAAACATTCTGTCCAAACAATGCGACCGGCAACCGGCAATTTTCCTTTTCCTCCGCCATGCACAAAGAATCAGAAACAGAAAACCCCCGGTGCCTCTCAAATACCCTCACAAAAGGAGCAATTTGATGCCGTCGTCTCGTCTTAACGAACCCAAGCCCCCGCCGAAACCATCCAGCTTCCGAAAAATTGCATAATTAACCGTGAGCGGTCTATAAAAAGCCGACAATAGGGCCGTGTTTATACCTCCCCGAAGAAAAACCCCCCGTCGCACAAAGGAGAAACTCTAGCCTAGAAGAAACCCGCGAAAGCGAGTTACACGCATAATCAGCCGGGCGGAAAAGCTTTTGCGCCCCGGCGGACAATCGCGGCGAGGCGGCCGACGTTTTGTTTCTTCGGCCAGAGCCGCGGCGCTTCCTTCCGGCCGGGTGCACTCGAATCGGCGCAAGACTCGCCCTTTTACGAGGAGCAGGAAAAGCGCCCGCTGGAATGCACGCGCGCGGCTCTCGTATGTGTGTGTGAGACCGCAAAGGAAAATTTTTGGACGGAGGTGTGTGCGGGAACGTAGCGATTTTCTTGCGCGCGCGGTCGGAGGAAACGGAAGGAGATTGGAAGGGGTATACTTATATGTAGGTGTGGTTTAAGTATTTCGACGTGGTTGGATCGCTGTTAGTTACAGTATTATGTATAATATTTAAATTTAAAAATTCATCGAGGTGAATATAATGGGAATACCATTTATAGATCTTCAAATTCGCGTGTTTATATTCTTTGCTCATATATTTTGTAAAAGATTTCAATGAAACGTTTATCATACTTATACTTTTATTATATTATACGGAAAACGTTATGATATCTGTTTTTTATGCAAACAAATATTTTATTGTTCTCGAATCAACTGTAGAGTTATATATAGCTCCTGTAAGTAAGAAATGAACTTTTGCTATTGATAAAACGTCTTACTCCAGGAACTTATTGAAATGGTAGAATTTTTTTAATCTAATATTTTCATTACTTTATAAAATTGACGTGAAAGATTTTAGTTTGATTTTTTTATGTTTTTATATTTAGCTAACTGAGAAGCATTCTAAACGAAGAAAAGAATTATAAAAACATAGCAATCGTGATTGTTGCTTTTTTGGGCAAACATTTATTTCAACGCTATGACCGTAAATTTCAAAAGCTTTTTGTGAAAGATTAGAAAGATCTTACAATGAATTTCATCTGCCAAATTAAATCCAATACAAAAAATTTAGTCATATTGTACAGTTATACGTTATGTAATATTATATCAAAATCATTTTTCGAAACAGACAAAAAGTTCTACAATTAAATCAAGACGAATATAACATTATTTTAATATTTTTCCTTTATTTATTTTGTACCAACTGTTTCAAAACCTTTTTTTAGTTAGATGATTTTCTTCTGCTTTATAACTGCTAAAAGTTTATTTTTAATTTTATTATTTGTTCATTTGTTCATATAGTCATTTATCTGTTATTAATGAAAATATCACATTTTTTTATACTATTCATATTCGCGAAATTTTCATCAGTTATGAAGTACTTAAATAGGTTAAAATTTCAAGTGGCTATTATCTGTATTTGTTTTCTGACTGCAAGAATGCTTATATTAAATATAAGTAAACGAGAAGTGGTTGTAATATATTTAGTGTCTCTTGCCGAATGGTTTTTCTTGAATACGAAAATCGATTTAGAGATGTGCATATTTTTACAAAGATTATTTTAATCTTTATTTAATCTTATCGTTCGCCAACAAAAAAATCTCGCGCAAATATTTTGCCTTCACCCAGTTAATATGCGAAGCTATTATAAAACTCTATTATTATAAAAAAAAATACATCGTATCATAAAAACTTGAGAGTACAATCCCATAAGTTTTATAACATTCTATCCTTTTGTATCCTTTTTGAGATCAACAATTAATTCAACAGAATTATAAATTAAGTTTGACGAAGGAATTTTTTTTTTAATTCACCTGAATACAAACGAAATGCAACTTGCAAAGCCACCCACCCAACAAACTCTGCACACCCACACATGAACCATGTATGCATATACATATAGGCGTCTACGAAAGCACAGGTAAACGGGCAAAAACGAAGGAGGAAAAAAGAGAAGCGGGGCAGGTCGATGCCGCGAGGTTGAGAGTCTCCACATACCAGCTCTCGCCCTCTCTCTCTCGCTCGAACAAAGAGTCTCGGCGCGGCGCGCGCTCAGAGTCAAGAAGGGGGTGAACGAGCACGAAGCCGGAAGAGTGGAAAACTGTGCCGAGAATTTCCCAAGGAGCCCCAGCGGCGCGCACGAGTCATTAAAACAATTAGAGAAGGTCGCGCGCGAGCGCGTGTGCGGGCTTTCTTTGCCGGTCTTTCGCCTCCCAGTCGTAGTCGTAGTCGTCGTCGTAGTCGCCGTCTTATAGTCCTTTTCGCGTCTATGATGGTATAGCGAAAGACAGAAAGGGCGGAAATAAATGTAAGAGCGCGGAAGCGAAGCACCAGCGACAAAACACGAGAGTGTAGGGTTAACCGCCGCTACGTTGTCTGCTATATAGCTATAGAGCTTTGCTTGTTAAGGTCGATGTAGGAAAATGAGTTGGTGGAAAAATATAGGTATGTATAGTTTCGGTTGCTTTTTCAATAATATTAATATTTTATTTAAAATATGTTACCTACTGTCGAATTTAAAATTTACGTTAACGTTGTTTCACCGCAATAAAACTGGAGTTTTATTATCATGATCATTCTATTGAAAATCATTTAATTTATATATATTTTATTGTACGTAATATTGTTTTGAAGTTTTTCAAATATTTTGAATCAACTAAGCCAACGTATTTATATATATAAGTAGACTTAGTCATTTATATTATATATACATAAAGTGTCATAAAGTTAAACATGAATTTGACACTATGGAAAATTATGTCATTTTCAGTTCAAATTTGCGATATAGAACCTATTACATCGATCCGGCAAACTTTTAGAATTAATTAAATTGACGGCGAAATTGCTACAGGCGCGCGCAATAACTTAGTTCGGCAACGTCACCGATAAAGCACCTCGCGCCCCAGTAATACAAAGTCACAGCCAAGACGCGATACACCGCCGTTAATAGACCACGAGGAATAAAAAAAGCGACGTACGCGTATTATATAAAAAATATAACCGTATATACCTAGGGGACGAGGAAAAAAGTTACAAAGCAAATGATAGGAAGAGAGGGAAGAGCTTCGAGCTTAGGCGGGGCGCGCGCGATACGTGCCGAAGTCGTAAAGGACGATAGCCGCAGCCGCAGCAGCAGCAGCGCTGGAAAGAAAAGCTCATTAACGCCACGAAGCACTTCAAGTCGAGCGAAGTAATAGCGGAATCGGGCCGGGAGATTCGATTGGCCACCGCGCCGCCCTATGTATATATGTGTATATATACGCGCACACGCGCGCCTCGCTGCTACACTTTCGTTATTTCCTCGACGGCGCTTTTCCTCCACCTCCTCTTTTTTCAACTTTACCCCGCGGGATTGCAGCGCGGCCCTCACCTAACACGGCACATCCCCTTTCCTCCTCTCTTTTTTTTTTTCTCGCACGCTCTCGTGGCAGCCCCCCTCCCCCCCC
>JAPYZP010002631.1:0-21170 GCA_030522985.1 Torymus sinensis
CGTCGACTATTCCAAAACTTATCGTTGATCTTTCCAGATCAACTTTTTGGGTTGCCATCTCTGATGGTCAGTTTATGCAAATGTACGTGAGGGCCTTAGGGGATTAATGGTATTATATCGCGAGACCTTCACTTCCGGTGTATTGGATTGGCGTATTACCATGGAGATTTTTCTTCGCTTCTCGGCCTTTTGTGACGTTGTATTTAGTTATAACTTCAATTAAATCACCAGAGTATTATGAGTGACTTGAACTAAATAAACGGCCACTATTACCACTACGTTCTTGCCAATAGCGGCACTCTGCCGCGGCTAGACACTCCGCTCTCGAATAGGGGGGTCAAAACCCTAGCAACAACAATCCTCAATAACGCTTACAACGAGACAGTAATATAACTGAATGCCTTCGACGACGGTGCGTTTCTCAAAAAATGAGACCTGTAAGAAGACTCGATAGGACAATCACATTGGGGGGAAAATACAATAACTACTAAATAAATACAATTAAGTTAATAATAATGTTAAGGTTTATTTAAACGAAACCCGTTCATGTCTCGGCAAATGGCTGCCGGCGGCGTCCCTAACAGTGACTCGAAACCTGTGAAACAAAATCACAACACACTCTATAACACTCGATATCCTTCCGCAATCGGGCACGGTGAAGTAGCCTTGGAGCCGACACTTATATCCACGACCACCTATCCACCAATTGTTCCCGCACACAACTTACTTTTGGCTAGCTTCTGACTCGGATTCTCTCTACCACTATCTACTTCTGTACTACTAATTTTCTACTAATTCTCCGTTTAGGGCTTTTGATCCTGACGGAAAGCTGGTTACTGATTAACTGCCGATTCGCGATCGCTCCTCTAACCGCAAACTCCTCGTCATCATCCCTCCTCTACTCCCCTTTTTCCTTATTGGTTATTGCCTCGAATTTTGTCCTACTCTTTACGATTGTCCATGACTACAGGGTGTAGAGTCATGATAGGTGGGTGCTCATTATCCTGCTCGTCGCGCCGCCCGCCGCTTAGCTATCGCGCCCCGTTCCCCCCATACCTCGCTATCAAAGTGAACACCGCATCAAGATAAAGATAATAGTCTTTTTCTTGTGTACACTTATATATATTTAATTCTAATAAATCAACACATTCATGACTAATCTTTAACACCTTAGATTGAATTAGATCTACGTTATACTGTGATCTAATATATTAACTTCCACTCATGAATCTCTTCAAAATGCCATTAAAACAATTCAATATTATAGTATATTTTGCTTATGCCAAATGAAGTAATTAAAAAGCTTTATTAATTTTTGTATTACAGGTATTAGATGTTGATCCAAACTACATTCTTAATCATGATAAGGTAAATTATTATAGGTGTTTTTGATTGGCATTCGAATCACAAGTAAGAAATGTTTTTAAAATGTAGTGCATGTAAATGGTCGTTAACAAGTATAAAAATGTATAAAAGTATATTAAGTGATTAGTATTTTGTTTAAGTATACATTATTATCAGGTTAAGCGCGGCATGATACATATTGTACCATGGATTATTTTAAAAATTTATCATTTAATTAATTGTTAGAAAAAATAGTTAAAAATAATTATTGTTTTAATTAATTAATTTCTCGTATTTATACACTTTCAGAAAACAAATTTATTTGGCTTAAACGGAAATATAATAGAAGTTGATATAAATATTACAAAAAAAAAATAGAAAAATATTCGGTTATTTAAAATTTCGCTGCGCACTAAACCTGTTAAGTATTTTTGACATTTAGTAATTCCGCTAGGGTTAATATAAGATGTAAAATCTTTTATTATTTTTTAAATTGCCTCAAATATATAATATTATTTACAAAAAATTTTAAATTTTATTTTTCTATGGAAGTGATTTGATAGTGTTATGTATTATCACAATTAGTTGGAAAAGGCAGCAAAATATAGCTATTATAATATAAAATCTACACAAAATTTGACGTAGGCTCAGGGTCGGCGAGAGCATGAGGATGAGGAATCAGGAATGGTTAATAAATAAAAATGTGTAAAATCAAAATTAACTTTAAAATAAGGTAAATTCTGAAAGACCGTACAGCTATAAATATTTAAATAATATTAAAATAAATAATTAAAGATAAAAAAGGCGGTTCGGCTGTTACGCGGTCGCGTTAATTCTCGCGGAGCTCGCGAGACTCTCGCCAGGGCGTCCCTGGAGTGTCTTGGTGACACCGTGCGTGGCTCGGGGTGCCCTCCCCCCTTTTTACGCTTGCACGGACGGACGTCCGCACTGGGCGAGGGTCAGGACATCCGGGCGCCGATAGGCGACAAGTCGCTAGTAGCGAGGAGGCGAGGGCCTGGCAAGGACCAGGAGGTCCGCCGCCCGCGAAGCGCGGAGGGCGAGTGTCGCTCCGAAATACTCTGCCGAGCAGAACACCTACCTCGGTGCGATTCGGGGGCGAGCGGCGGCGCTCGCTGATTGGTTGCCGCAGGGCGATGTAAAAAAGTATGCCGATCGGTTGAAGTTAGGGTTGCACTTGCGGTCCGCTCGTCGTCCGAGTTGTGACGAGAGCTTCCGCGAAGCTCGCGGGAAACGTCGACTCTCGCGAAATTCGGGGAAAAGTCGAGCTCGATATATTCTCGAAATTTAAAATAAAAAAGAAAAAGTTCGCACCGTGCGGACGTCACATTTTATGTTATTTTCTTGAAAATTTTGTACGGAATATATACTGAAAAAAGTTATGAATTTTAGTATTGAAAATAATAGTATTTTTTTTATTAATGAAAGTTAGATGATTCTGTTTCGATGATTTTTCTTACACCTCCATCAAAGAATATTGAGACAGTGGTGCAATATTTTTTGCTTGACAAATTTTCGTTGGATTCTTTTTTTTTTAAATTCTTCTAGTCGTCACACCCAACATCATCACCGCCGCCATCGGGGGCCTCGGGCAACCATCTAGTCGAGCCTCGGCCTGAGGGGGTTATCCAAAACTACACCAGAGGCCCCAGGACCGCGAGACCCCGTCGCATTCGCGACAACAAGCGCGCCGTCAAATAGTCTAGGCGCCGATAGTACATTTCGTGGTCAAATTTTGTCCCCGCCTGAACCAAAGTTTTCTAGGCGTATTTTAGCCTGCTGAATCCGAATTTCGAGGGTTCCCCGCCGAAAAAGTGGGAGAAAAAAGTTACAAACAATTAAATTGTTTAAAAGGCTATATCTCCGAAGTGAAATATCGGGGCGAGCTGAAACTTTTTTCAAAACATTGGTCTTTTTATTTAGCAACTTTTTTATTGTTATACTTTTGAGCTATATCGGATAGTTTTAAAGATATCAAGAATAAACGCCTTTTGCTGCGCTTTTGCTATTTATATCATGCATAGCCGCCACGTTTATTGATGATATTTTTAAAATTATCAGACATCCATCCATTCCATTTTAACTTAAATTAATAAAGAATGATAAATATTATCTAATTTTGACTGATAAGAATTTTTCAATCGGTCTTACAGTCTTATAAATTAAATTAATTAATATTAATGGCAGTCAGATTGCCCTTGTTTCTGCCATTAATATTAATTAATTTAATTTATAAGACTGTAAGACCGATTGAAAAATTCTTATCAGTGAATAGTAAATTACAGTGACATAAGTAATATTTTTAATTATTGTCTAATTTTATCTGAGTTTCTAGATTCTGCGGGGGTGATTATAAACAAGGGCAATCTGACTACCATTAATATTAATTAATTTAATTTATAAGATTATAAGACCGATGGAAAAATTCAATACCTATATCTACTGAATTAAAAATATCAAGATCATCTTTCTGCATACAGTAAAAATTATAAATATCTCAACCTTTATATATAAAAATTCTCTATAGACTCACTAAATTTTCGCATCAATTTTCCACCAACACAATTTACTGCTTTGCCAACCCCAGATCCCCTCGACTTTACCCCGACCGCTCCTGCACAAAACTAAAAGTTCGATCTCGCACAAGCCCATCCTCGCATCCCGTCACATATACCTTCGCGAAACAACCAAGCCAGACTCCGCTCGCATCTGCACGTATGCACCGCAGCACACACCACAAACCCGCTGGATAACACAGTCGATAAAATCGTGCACCACTGCGCCGTTGCGTCGGGGAAAAAAATGCCCGGGACAATGTAGTCGGGGATATATAGATAGAGCTGTGGAAGAAGCTCATGCGGCATTAGAAGAAGGGGAATAACAGCAAACGCGCCGACTGTATAGACGATCCGATGAAAATAATGTTGCGCGTTTTGCATTGATTCAACGGCGCACCAACACGCCCGAATGCGGTTCAAGTTCAGTGTTATAGGGAGGCAGCGCGCGCTAAGTATCGACGCTGGCGCGAGCCGACGCTTGCGCGTCGTCGTCGCTTTCTGCGTGCCACCTAGTCTGGCAATATATATACTTTAATTCCAAGGGACGAGGTTGCTGCAAGTTTGGTTCCGTGTAAACGAGAGTTTTGCGAATAACGTGGGACGTATATGAGGAAATCCATGAAACTTTTTATTTTTGGGGAGTAAAAGAAAATTAATCAATCTTTTTTCGTAAAGTAATATCTGCAAATAGTGAGGAAAACGTCGGGCTCTTAGTTTTTTTTAAATACTTTTTTCCTAATTAGGAGAATTTTCGTTAATTGTTACAAATCATGATTAGAAATAAGCGAACGTTTCCACTGATGACGCCAGTAACTCTAATACATAGACGTAGCAAGTATAGACCGCGGATAACAATATGCGAGCGAGGCACCTGTTTGGAGTGAGAGCAAGAGATATAGTTTGGAACTCTTTTTTTATCTAATGGGTGGAACAAATAGAGAAACCGAAGCCCACGATATGGGAAAATCCACAATACTTGTAACTATAGGCGAGATTTATTTTTCAAGTATTGATTACTGCTATGAACTTGCCCTGCGAAGCACGTAAACGAGACTGGGTGTAAAATGTTCAATTTTTATGTAGAAAACTAGTCCTGTAATCTATATTAGTGTGCCACACCGGCCGCAGCCTAGGGGTGTACAAAACTGTCTAAAAAAGGTCGACTTTTCGGGAGTAACAAAAGGTGGACTAGTTTGGAAATTTGTGTTCATCCCCTGGCGGTGCCCTGCCTCACACCCATATAGATTATGTGTCTCGTTTATGTGATTCGCAGGCAAGCTCATAGCATCAATAAATTACTTGAAAAAATATATTGCCTATAGTTAAAAGTATTGTGGATTTTCACATATCTCTCACTCTCACTGGAGAGTCGCTCGTATATTGTGATCCACGGTCTATACTTACTACGTCTATGATCTAGCATGAGAAGCTAAACTTGATACAACTGAATCTCGCTTACTGGACTAACTTAAGTTAGAGTTACATGAGAGCGCATTAGGAACAACTTTATTTTTCTCAACTCAGGCATGAAATAGGGCATTTTTCACATGTGAGAAAGTAGGAGAGAAAATTTCACCCGCTGGCCCGCTTCTGTTGGACGCTCTCATACATAAGATAAATAAGATTGAACGAGCAAAACGATTTTTATATCGTTTATAATAAATTTATATACATATTTGTTATTTAAAAAATTACTTGAATGATGAAAATATGTTTAAACCAAATAGTTTGTATAATATTATTAAGAATTTCAATTAAAATCAATTAATAAAAAACGACTTTTTCATAAATGTAGCGAGAAAAATTTTTTTTTTTGAAATAATGAAAATTTTTTACTCTTTTGTTTACATGTTATCTCATTACCATATCATGATCATTCTGTAAGCATCTGTCGAATGTTGGCTAATATAATTACCTAAAATGGGTCGGTATTTTAAAGTACTTTACTCTCATATTAAAAATGTGCCAAAGAAAAACATCATTTTTTAAGAAGAGTGGCCCACAGATTGATGAGACTTTGAATTATAATAATTTTTAACTAAAACCGGCACAGCTATAAGGCTTTGTAAAAACTAGCAAATAAAATAAGAAAAATTGATGAATTGGAAATTTTTTTTTGTATGTAACAAAACAGAAATTTTTTTTTTTTAGCGCAGTTTACTCTACATGTATAGTAATTTATTCACACTAGTAACACTGGGCATACTTTTAAAACATCGATTTGTGATACAATAGAGATAAAATAAACGACTTTTTTTTAATTCGACAAAAACAGTGCTCAGTTTAATTTCAAACCAATGATAAATTGATATATTACAAACCTTCACATATGTAAGGTTCAAGCAAAAAGTACATAGCGTACCCTAATTTTTGCACTACCTTCTAAAAAGACCATTTTGTTAACCTATAAAAACGTCAATGTCATTGAGAAAGATAGCGGTTTACTAAAAATGAAAAATTTCATGAATTTTCTCATATAGGAAGAGAGGGAATAAGGAAACGAGAATGATGCCTGTACATATAAGAGCTTGTGGTGAAAAATTGTGGAATCTCCGTTTTTATTAAAAAATACAAATATGTCTCTCCTCTTGTGTGTGAGTATGTGTGTGTGTGTGTGTGTGTGAGTCGCCTCTCGATCGATCGCAGACGTGTGTGATATACATAGCGTTTTCTCGTCACATGGATCTTATATTCTCTCTCTCTCTCTCTCTCTCTCTCTCTCTCTCTCTCTCTTCCGCTTCCGCTCTATTACGTAATCTTGGTACATAAATAGTTGTGTACGCGATAAATTATACGTATATACGCGCGCGCGCGCGTGTGTGTGTGCACGGGGCTATATAGTCAATTGCGGTATAGTGCCTAAACATTATATATAAAACATTACTGCGCCGATAGGTATATATAATATGTATAAATAGCCGCCGCTACGTATGGGGGTATGTACGTGCAGTGTATTATGTATGATGTGTAAGAGTACGCGTCTTCTCTCTAACCGCGGAAAAGTCTATATATGACAGACGAACGCACACGTTACTCGTCTTTATATTATGCATACGATGAAAAAGTCATTAACACGCGGATCAATCCACCGCCTTGTATAAATATTTGCTTATCCTATACGCGACGTCATCTCACCGGAAATCTGAGCGCGCGCGCAGCAGGTACTTTTTGCCGCAATGTGTGTATCAACAATTTAATAACCCAGCGCCGAATATACACACACGACGTGTATTATATATCGATCGACACCGTGGACGGAGGCTTTTAATTTACTCTTTTAATGAAAGCGCAGACGCTTATGACTTTTCCGTGGCGAGAGCAAAGAGAAAGAGAGAGAGAGAGAGAGAGAGAGAGAGAGAGAGAGAGAGAGGGAGAGAGAGGGCGTTGTAAAAGCGGACGCTGCGCGCGTGAGCTACTTCCTTCCTTCGCTCTTTTAACGACTCTGCGAGCCCGTGTACATAGGTACAGAGAGCCAATTGCAAAATGCACTTTAAAATAGTGTGTTCGTGTGAATCTGTGTGTTCGCGTGTGTTTATGTATATGATAGAGCTACGAGATATACGTATATATGATATAAGTATAACAGAAAGTGTCTCAGTCGTCGTCTAAAACTATATATATATCATAAAAGAAAATATCCCTATAGAAAATTATAATTATATCTATGTGAGAAACAAACCACAATTTCAATTGCATCGATCCGAGTATCATAATAATAATAATATTAATAAGGTTACTTAAGTACAGCTTATCTATATAAAACACGTATATAAATGATCTTCTTCTTCTTCTTCTTCTCCTACATCTTCATTTCCTCTTCCTCCGTCTCTTTTTTGGCACAGGGCGGTATATATCGTACGAAGATGAGCGGTCGCTGCGTGAATGACGAATGATCGAAAAGGGAGCGACAGCCTATTAAGTACACGCGTCGACTCCGCCTCGACAGTTTCCTTTCTTCCTTATCTCGTTGTTCGATCTTTGGTCATCGCGGACTGCCTATGGATACGTGGATATGCGCATATTCGTCGTATATAGCTGGCGCGAGCGAATTTTCAAAAAGTTTCCAGCAGCGGGCGAATCGCTGAGATTACAGCGCCGGTGCACATTCTGAAAGAATCGGGTTTCGTTAGATCAGCGTATACATAAGCGTGCGGCGGACATTGTACTTCTTGTCTTGTGTATATAATATTTCGTGATATGCGTTGAGGCTTGTGGTGGATTGTCGTTAGTATTTGCGATGTAAGTCTATTTTGCCGGGCTGAATCTATGTTTTTATATGTTAATCGAACTAATTTTTATATAAATAAACTATTACGAAATTTTTTACAAACTACATATAAGAATTAATGTATGCAACTGTTGAAATAAAGCTGGCAGCGTTTCAAAATAAGATGTAAATTGAACAGGATAGACAAAAAATAAAAAATATTGTTATACTTGTTAAATCTGAGAACATTATCCTCGTGTAATTTGAACTACTAAGTACGAATGTGATATCCACTTTGGTCTAACAACTCAAGATTTCGAAATATCCTTGATTTTATATAATTTTGAATATGATATCGTTTTAAGTACAATTACCCCGTCGTTTCCAAGTTAAATCAACTGCGTCAAAAGCAGAATAAACTATTAATTTTTTTCCTTCCTAGCCTTTAAGCTCCACATCATCAATCTACCCCAAACTCTCCAAGTCCGACCCGCACCTAATAGCGATCATATCACGCGACGGCTCATGAATCATTCACCCGCGGAAAAACAATCACGGGTAATTCGGCGACATTCAGCTGAATTGGCCATTTGCTCGTTGCGCGCGAATGTAACTGCAGCGGCAACAGATCAATTCCTATCAGTCCCGGAGCTTTCCAGTTTTTTCCAGTCGCGCACAGCGAGCGCGCGTGCAAGTGCTTTTCCCGTGAGCGCATCGAATTGCGCGAAAGCACCTCCTCGGGCGCGTGCGGCGGGTTTAGCGGCATTATAGCCAGCAATAGAGCTTCAATCGCCTATATATATGTACACCGAGTGCGCGTGCATTGAAAAACACTTTGGTTATATCCAATTACTTTGGATATCGAACTTGCATATAAAGTGCTTTGACAGGTGTTTACGCGAGTTGTTTGATAGATAGCCGGGCAATTTAGTTTAACTGAGAAATATTTCCTAACACCTACCAGAAATTAAGGAAATGAAAAAAGATAAAAAGCATTCATTAAAGCGGCTACGTTGTGTTAATCTGACTAGAAAACTGAATAAAAAAGTGTTTCTTCACGAGTACGAAATCCGAGTACTAACATATAGCTATATTATTACCATAAATATTCTGGCTCATTCGCTCATCAGTACATCTTACATCATAGAATTACCCTATACACTCCCACTTTCACAGCTATCCTCAACCCCCATTTGTACATATACTTTTTCCATCGAAACAATTTCCCCCGACTTCCGCATCATCAGCCACCCCCACGCCACCGACTACTACAACCGCACAATCGCCCTTTCATCATCCACCTCTTCAATAGCTCAGCAAACGACTCAATCCAACCACAAAGCTCAAAGCGCGCCTCCCCCTCCTCTCCCTCCAATACTCACTGCAGACTTTGCAGCTCTTCTCGTCCGAGTTGTCCCCGCAGCCGTCCTTGCCGCTGCAGGTTATAGCGTCGGAGCGGCATCTGCCGTTGGCGCACTTGAAGGGACAGTGGCGCGCGGAGACGCGGCTGCGGTTGCGCGTGCGGCAGGCCGAGCGAGGCTCGTCGCTACCGTCCCGGCACGAGACGACCGCGTTGCAGAACTCGTACGCCGGCAGGCACTGGCCGTTGTTGCAGCGGAACGCGCCTTCCGGGCATTCTGCGAAATTTTCCATGAGAGAGCGGTGGTTAGTGACGTGCTGCCTAGGGTGGTTCGTTGGTCGAGAGGGAGAGTGGAGAGGATTAAGCGAGAGGATTAAAGGGTTTGTGAAGAGTGGTGTTTAGAAGGTTTTGGGATACTTGTTGGCATGATCGTTATTGTAATGTTATGTGCTTTTTGAAAGGAAATAATGGCGCGAGTCTAAGTCTAGTCTATTTTACTAATATTTAATCATAGATAATAAAGTTTTACTTTTTTAAAAGGTATATTTAGAATATAGGCAGCATCTTTTTTCGTTGAGCTCTTTGCCTTGCAATTTCTAGATTGCAAGATGAAGAGGAAAAAATTTACGTATATATACGTATGCGCGTGACCCACAATGTGGACTTTACATAAAGCACACGAGAATAGAAAGAGTGGATCTGCACTTTCAAAGATTGTTTCTCCGAGTTTCCGAACCTTGGTTATTAAACGTTAACAATAGTTTGTATAAGAAAATTTGAATTACGATCCCGTCGTTGGTCGAAATTTCTCATATAAAAATATTTGGACAATGAATATAATATTATTATTGACGAAAGAGATGTAATCTCTGCAATCGAAATACAGTCATATATTTTTATATCAAGAAAAATGATATAAATAAAAAAACACTGGCAGACACTAAAATCTTCGTAACACTGTCTTATCTCGACCCGCATTATCGATTTTATAATTTCGGCGTAGATACTTTTTAAACGCAAAAAGAAAACTTACTTCTCTGTTTTAAATTTAAAATCTTCTTTGGCATTAATTTAGAAAAATTACAAGGACTACTTTCCAACATAAATATTATATAAGTTTATCAAAAGTAAATCGATGCCTAAATCAGTATACAAGTTGTCGTACGAAAAAATAGTCCTACTCCCGAAAAAATGTTAATATTTGTCACTTACGTAATGGAAGGAACGTTTTAAAACCTGTTATGCGACAACGGCAGAGAACAGCTACTTGAATTACCCGATTTCGCAATGGCAGGCGTAAAAACCGTTTCACCGCGGCTAGTCGCGGATGAGTACAACTAATATACAGTTAATAAACGTTTATGCTTAAGCACCGCAAAAATCAAGTTATCAATGCATAGCATCATTAACGGTTTTTTACGCGCTAACTGTTTTTACGCATTTCCTTCCGTATATTTTTATTCCGATACATCGTTAGCTCGTTCTATAATTGTACGATTTGAACCGCTAGCATCTACTTATTAGCAATAATTAAAATCTCCCGTGGTAATTGTTAATTTGTAAAAAAATGTGTTTTTTCTCAAACTCCAAGATTCCATTTTTCCCCAACTACACAAAAAAACAAGTTTAGTGTAGATTTGTCCAACACTATTCCCATCACTGATATAGAAAGAATCATTTGAGGTAAATGCACGATTCATTAGCGAAGTATACTTGTTCGTGATATATGACTCAAATGAATATTTCTTAATAGCTCCGAAATATTTTGTCCAACAGTTTAGCACCCGCGACTTTCGATCAAATGATTCTTTTCATCATTGGCATACACACCCCAGCACCAAACCCCCCGAACAAAAAGAAAAATCAAGGAAAACCCACTTCTCCTATCATTACAGCCAGCCTCGTCCTCTCCGTTCGGACAGTCCCTCGTGCCGTCACACAACGAGGCCCTTGACACGCAGGTGCCGCTGTTCTTGCAGCGGAACGCCTGGGGCGGACACCTCGGCTGGCTCCTGCCCAGCACGCATTCCTCGTCGGAGCCGTCGAGGCAGTCCTGCTTGCCGTCGCAGACGAAGAACCAGCTGATGCAGGCGCCGCTGACGCGGCACTGGAAGGTACCCGCGTGGCAGCCCGTCCTCTTGGCGCTGCACCAGGTGCCGTTCGTGACAGCGCGACGCGCGCAGTCGCACACCCCGTCGATGCAGCGCGAATTGCCGTCCGCCATCTGGCACTCGACGTCCCAGGAGCAGGACAGACCCAGAGAGATGGGCGTGAGGCTGAAGCTGTCCGAGGTCTCGTGGCGGTCGGTTTTCACGGGCGAGGCCGCTGTAAGTGTCGTTTTTATGTATTGAAAATGAATATGAGAAAATTCGCGTAGGATGTGAAGTTAAAACAGGAGAAACTATTATACACGGATGACTGGCGTGCATTTTTCGCGCTTAAAAAGCCAGTTATTCTGAAAGTCTTTCGAATATCATGAAAAAAAAAACAATTTAAAAAGAAAATACAACGAATAGAATTTACTATTTAAATATATTTCTGACGGTCAGCAAAACGGACTTTACTTTGTTATCGCAAAAGTTAATGGAAGCAATTTTCATTTTTAGTATACACTCTTTATTACACTTAACGTTTAAAACGCTTTAGCGGTCTCGTAAACTTTTCTTTTAACGCTCCATAAATAAGATACAATCATAATTTGTAATTTCAAATTCAAACTCTCTTTAGAAAACAAAACATAAAACTTTTAAATACTATGCAAATGCCAGTTATACCTATAAATATAACAAATTCATTTGAAACCAATGTCATCAACTTCCAGAAAAGAAGAAAAAAAAAAGCCACCAACGCATCTCCTAACGTTTCCATTATCATCCGAAAACTTGCAAGCAATTAGCGCGCGAAATTAATTAGCGCGAAGAGCACTCGCGAGGACTCTCATATTATAATATATTTCAGTGCGCTCGCGACAAACGAACTTCGCTCTCGCGCATATCTATACACATACCCGTGGTAGAAGTCGTGCTAGTCTGTAGGAGTTCGGGTATTTCCGCCTCGACGACGATCGCGTCATCCTCCGGAAGTTCGTTCGGCTGGAGTTCAGCGCGCAGCGACGGCCGCGTCACGAGATTCACCGGCATCAGCTGCGTAGGCGGCACCGTCGACAGCAGCATCGTAGCGTTGCGCAGCCAGGATAGCTGTATACCTGCAGTTGAGCGAGAATTTTTTTCTTTTTATTGTTATTGGTTGGTTTTATCAGCAGCTAAAGTGTGGCAAATACTTTCGAGGTATAATTGTAGGAGAATGTGTGAAATTTTTCTTTGGCATGTGACTGTACACTGAGAAAATAAATTGATTGACTCAGTTATAAACTCGTATTTGAATACGACCAATTATATCATTTAATTGAAACGAAAATATTAGATTGCACCGAATGAATATTTGATTAATTCCATGATTGATTCGATTAATTCAATGGAATATCTAATATTTTTGTTTCCATAAAATTATTTTTTTTTTTTTTTTTTCAGTGATTTAGTTTAGTTTTATTCCAAGTCAAGATATTTTTATCATGGAATATCGCTAGCTTTTACCATATCGTTGAAATTCGACATATAATGAAATGTAAATATTTGAAAAAGTAATAAAAATTGTTCGTGCAAAGTCAATATAATAAACATAAAAACGAAACTACGCTTTACTTAGATTTGACACAGATACGATATATCGATAATCTATTAAATAATGACTGCCCACGACAACCGACAATAAAAAACTGATAAATCGATAGCTCACAATACTAAAAACTTAATTTCACGCAGCAATTATACGATAACCGTCTTAATTATTTCTACGACACGACATTTTACGAACTCCAACTGTTCCATTACCGCCCGAAGTCCCCTAAAACATCCAAAACTTTTCCCACTAAAACCCACCCACCAGCTCCTTATCCCCGAAAATCCATACTATATACCGGCGTCATCCTCGTCGCTCGGCCGTGTCGTAAAATTCACGACGACGGGCGCACTGCTGCCGCCGGCGCCTGCGCCCTCGACCTCGTTCTCGTCGGCCTGTCCGCCGGGCTGCAGCGTCACAGGCGCCGCGTTGGCTTCGGTCGTCGGCTGCGGCGGCCTGACAAGTCGGTCGGGTCGACAGACCTCGCCGTCCTGTCGCATCGGCGCGGTGCACTGGCAGCGACCGAATAGATCCGGGATCAGGAAGTCGCAGTGCGTGTCGCTGTCCCAGAGCTGGCAGTGCGCGTGGCTGTAGCAGACTTGGCCGAGCTTCGCAGCTGTGGGGTGGATAAGAGATAGAGAGAGATGAAGATTGGGTCATCGATTGGTTGTTTTTGTGCACGGAAGAGGAGGTGGATGGGTAAGAGGAGGGCCGTAAAGTAGGGCGGGGAGTTATGAGCGGACGTGGGTGGAATTGATGGGTCTTGTTTTGAAAGTGGATGTGGGGTGGTTACAGAGAGATATAAAGGGACGATGTTTTTAGCTTTACTGCTAGTTTATAGGGTGAGGAAATTTTTAATTTTTAATTAATCGTTTAATCTGAAAATAACTTCCCGAAATATCGAGTAATGGCCGCACGTAACAAATCGATTTTTAATTTAAAATAACTATGTGAAAACCAATTTTAGAGCCAGAAAAATAAATTTTCAGATATAGAGTTATCATTAAAAAAAAAGTGAAACTTAAATTAATTAATATACAAAAATTTCAGTTTTCTTTTTTCATAAAAATTCTAAATGCGCCAATACACGAACACCAAATCACACGACCTCCGCACTTTCGCAAAACCGAATCCCAATCGCCAAACTCAGCGACTGCATCTCACGTATCGCGCTGGAACCGACCGCGCTGATCGCCAGCGCTGAATTCTAATACCCCTCGCGCAGCTTTGAACTTTAGCGCGCTAGCAAGTTTCCCGCGCGCATCGTCGCACGTACTTGGTACACAAGTACACAAATCGATACCGATCGCACGCGGGCGCATACATAGAAGCCCGCCTTCGCCGCAACGACACATTTGCGGTCGTCGCCTCGCTACAGCCGGCGCCGCGCTCGTAACCGCAAACATTTGCGCTTCCCGGCGAGTGCATAAGGTAAGTATGGCATTCGTCTCGCGCGCTAGTGTGTTTTTTCATTACTAAATTAATTTGATGGATGGCTAATATTGGCGGGGGGGGGGAATGTGTGGAATAGAGCAGGTGTCAGCGGTCGATAAGATGGTGTTGCTTATAGGATCGGAGCTAGTGAAGATTACGTTGGAAGGTGTATAAATTTTAGCTTTTTACAATGGGTCGGTGTTTATATAATTTTATTTTTAGATTTAAGGCTTCTTTGTTTACAATGAAAAGTCAATACTAGAGTTTTTCAATTGTTGGTATATTATTAATTTCGAACTTTTATCAATGAACCAGAATAAATTAACCCAGCAAATTACGGAGATGCTGCCGATAGGTAAAATTCGTCGTAAATAAATACCTAAAGACTAATCAACAAAAATTAATCATGTCTGAATCAGATATGGCTTCAAAATAACCCACAGCTATTTTTAAAGAAAAACAAACTTCAAACTGTATACTCACGGGTGAGGCACGTGTGCATGCGGTACTGCAGATATCCCTCCTGGCACTTGCACATGCCGTCGTCACAGGTGCTGTTGGATACCCTAAGCGAGCACTGCTCGTCCACCAGGCACTCCTTGCCCAAAAGCACAGCTGCAATTAGACACGCCAGCGTCGGCGCATGTTAGCTATACAGCATATACGTACGTACGTACATCGAGCATTACGGATAGGCACATATACGCTCGATAAACGTCACTAATTGAAAATCGCTGTCGCGCGTAATCGCAAAGAGGAGGAGGAGAGAAACAGGTGGCACGTTGCGAGGAAGAGTGTAAGTAAAGCGTTAAGTGGGTTGGCGTATTTGGGTTTTTGGTCTGTGCAGAGTGTAGGAGAGCGAAGAGGGAAGAGAAGGAGGTATAATGAAAGAACATTTGCATTAGGTTTTATGGGAAATGCAGTAGTAGTGCAGGTTAAGTGGGAGTACCGTTTTTTCCTACGCGCTCATGATGAGATGCAACTGTAGTTTAATGGTTTGTAAATAATAGGAATTGTTGCGCGCGCAGGAAAAGAAAAAAGTCAGTATTCCTAGGATGTTCGCCGAATTACCTATAATTAGCAGTGTGCAAAAAAATAATACGAAAATTTCAGATTAACGCAGAAAATAAAATATTCAAACGTTCATCGATCTTGCGAAATCTCGAAAATATCTGTTATAGCTATTTTATTAAAATATTTTATTGACTACTATATATTCGTCAACAAATTTTGCATATTTATACAATATGATAAATATATATAGTTAAATTCACTATTAAATATGGTTTGCTTAACAATATTGCGTTTACTATATGATTCGAAGTCCGTTCAATTGAACTCATACATTTATCACTACCATAATATAGTCTACCCTACGAGAAAAGATGTTATGAACAACTCTATATTCGACTTTACTATGCAATAAAAGTATAGTTACAAATATAACTATCAGCAACCCGTTTTTCCTCACTATATAACTCCCACAATCCTCGTTAAAACACTTATTCGCGCAACATCCCCCGACCCCACGCAAACCAGCGATAACAAGCCGAGCAACAAAGCCGCCTAGACACGAGGGACATTTCCGTCACGACCCTCACTCTATCCTCCGAGATAACACAGAACATCACCTTGCCGTTCTCGCGGAAATGAGCTTTACGCGTGCACGCACGTAACGTCTAATCTATATAAGGTGTATATATATACATGTACTCACACGGGAGGCACATAGTGGCATTGTACTGGGCGAAGAAAGGCTGGCAGGCGCAGAAGCCCAAGTGGCACTCGCTGCGCACGATGCTCGCCTCGCACTCCCTGTCCTTGTTGCACTCCTCGCCGATCCTTAGCGCAGGGACGACGAGCTGCTCCTGCTGCTGCTGCTGCTCTGCGTTCAGCTGGGAGCTACTGGCGTCCTGGCAGTACACCGGTCGCGTGAATATCGTTAGCTAAAACAGAGATAAGGGGGTGGTTGGCCGATTAGTATATCGGTGCGAGTAAGTGCGTTAAACGTTGTTTTTTGGTTTAAGTTTATGCTCTCTATATTCAAATAAGTGAAAATGTCACTTATTTTACAGGTGAACAGTTTTACTTATACTTATCAATGAATGAAATGTTCTCTTATCCTTCGAGTAAATAATTTTTTTACTTCAAAAATTAATTTATTTTCTTTTAAGCTACTGAAGTCGAGATAGGAGATTTTGATGGCCGATCTTCTTTAAATGTCAGTTCGTTATCAGGAAATTCTGAAAACCAGGTAAAAACATTCAGTGTGAATTTGCCTGGTTTCCAGGATTTTCTGATAACGATACGGTATTTAAAGAAAATTGGCCTGGAAATCCTCAATTTGATTCAAGATTTGGATTTAGTATCTCAAAATACGTAGGACAAACAGGTTTCTCATGCCAAGATTAGACGTGCTTTTTTTGAGCTAGTGTTATTAATTTATCGAAATTTAATCTGAACGAATTAGGCGATGATGAAAACCGAGAAATAATTTATTGAAATAAGTATTTAAACAATTCAAATATATATTAACTCTCCCTCAAAAAAAATTTATTTTTCAAAATAATGTAATGTCATTCCAGAAATTAGTTTAAGTACTTATTGTATAATATAACAGTATTTTCGCTTGCAAAATTAAAAATTTCCATTTATTGAGTAAGTGCAATTTTACTTCACAGGTAAATAATGTTATCTTATTAAATAAGTGAAAATTGTCACTTATTTAGTAAGTGAAATAGTGGTATTTATGGAATAAGTGAATATTTAATTGAAGGGAACATTTTGGATGTATTGAATGATAAAGATAATTTATAGCAAAATGTAACCAAATAGTTTCAATTACTATATTTTCAATTAAATAACAATCAATCGTTTTATTCGGAGTTCAATTGAAATAACGGATTATTTCGAATCGAATAAACACCAAAGCAAAGAAAACGAAAACATTTAATTATATTACGCGCCATTAAATTGCATAAAAACGAAAAATATATAGATAAAACTTAAAGATCGAGAATACTCTCGGTTCACCCACTATCCGTTCCTGCCGCAACAATTCCATTACTAACTGTACCCCCGCAGGTAATCCATCAATGAGAACCGTTCCAACCTCCCCCCTTACCACCTCCTCCCGCAAAACGGAAGCAATAAAACAAAGTCAGCCTCGAACACCGCTAAAAGGCTCCTATATATATATAGTTATACTTCCCCTCCCTCCCTCCTCCCGCCATTCACCGCGCGCATATGCATAAGTAACTAAAAATCACTATACTTCCGAGCACCCTGCGGACGAGACTTCCTGGAACGGTAACCGGCAATTTTTTTTTGTCTGCCGCAACGCTCGGACAATGACGAGCGACTCGGTGGCAGCAGCAGTCGAGCATTAAAGTGAATTATCGACGACCGATTCATCACAATTTGTCGAGCGAAAGAGTCGCGCTGCTGCCGCGGCGGAGATGAAAAAAAAAACAATAATCGGCGGAAGAGCTACGGAGAGAGCTTAACGCGATTTCGTTCGGGGTAATTGGTTTGCGGGTGATTGAGGAATGGTTGGCAGGTGGGGAGAAAATATTGGTTTTCTGGGTAGGAACGGAGGGTTTTGGTTGCGAACTGGTCGTGATAACTGGGTTAAAGAAGATCTTGGTTTTTTCGCTGCTACAGAGATTGAAATTCTCCGTATTAATTATTATTTAACTTGTTATCGAAATTGATTTCTTCGTAAGAATTATGAGAACGTTCTGATTATTATATCGTCACTATAGCAACGCGACAGGTGCGCATCTTTTACGACGATAATTAATATCTTCTCGTATTACCCTTACCCCATACAAATACCCACTGCGCAATATTGATTCCTACAATTCCACGCCCCACAATGCAGAGATCCATAAACGGCCTTGCAACAACCGAATAACCCTTCCCATTCATCCTCCTCTCCTCCTCCGTTATATACATCTCCAGCCGATTATCCGCTACTTTATCCACCGCAACCGCGGCGCCCCGTGCGCACATTTTTCAACCGCCACGGGAGGAATTACACGTTCTATACGATAATCCGCAACGGCAATCAGGTGGAAACACACACACGCGCGCTATAAAGTGAGCACTTTGAGCGCGCAGGACAGCTGCTGCTGCTGCTTTTGCTACTGTAGCAGCGATTATGGCTTATTTTGCGCCGGAGGCGGAGACCGAAATGATTGGCTACTAATTGCCGAAGAAGAGGCGACGCGCGCGCGCGCCGATGGAAAAGCTAGTGTGATGCGGCGCACTGCCGGGACAGGAGACTGCAGCAACGGTGGTTTAAGGGTGGCCGTAAAAACAATACCGGGGCGATGTATTATTGCCGCGGGAATTACGTTTAGCGCCGATGTGTATACATATGTATATATAATTGTTGGTGGACGATTAGAAACGGGTTCTCGCGAAATTTTCGAAATTTTCGTTTCATTTGCATCGTTTATACTGGCGTGTCGCGTTGCATAAAGATTTTCCTAATGATATAACGGCAGGTTAAAAATGCGCAAGTTCCATTTATATAGAGCCAACCGAAATAACATAAGCGAGTTTATTTCCGCGGAGTTCGAGTCTATAGAGGTATTGAAGTTTAATCAACGAATGTACAAAAAAAGAACGAGAAGACCGACAATAGCACACGACGACTAACAGCAGCATCTGACGTCCGTTATATTATTCCCATGCGCCGCACGGAGCGCGCGCGCGCAGTCCAATTCACCGCAGATAATTCAATTTCTGGCCGATATCGGGAAAAAAGCCGCCTCTCCTCGCCTGCTGTCGCCGCGACTGTATATATACACCAGCGTCGCCCGATAAACCCGAACAATGTCCCATTCGCAACTCTGTGTATATCTATATATATGTAATATATATCTTCACCTACACGACGACGGCAGCGTTCGGAAAATCGTCCTATACGTCAAACATCGAAACTCCTCCGTCTCCTGCTACTGCTATGTGCTCCATTCAAAGGGACACGACAGCTCCTCTCTCTCTTTCTCTGTGCGCGTCATCCGGACGTTGCACACAGTGCACACTCCACAATTGCAAAGCGCGCGCGTGCACCGACTAATCGCTTCCCTGTTTCCCACGATCTGCAAACAATGCTCTCTCTTGCCCTTCCTCTCTTCTTCTCTCTCTTCCTCTTTCTCTCTTCCGATATATAGAGAAGAAAAAGAGTATGTACCGCTCGCAGGATGTATATATGTATATACAGAGGACCTGGAGAAGCAAATAAGGGGACACGTAAAAAAGTGCATACTTATGCACACACACATACGCGCGCGCCGATGACAATCGCGGTGGCGCGAGGAATTCGCGATACCCGAGAGATAAATTACCCGCGTGCGGGCTGGCCGTCGATTTTTACGTATATATAACTTCGTGTCGTGTATATAGGATTTTTTTCGTTTCCCCGAAGGTCGAGAATTCCGCGAATTACGCTGATATACGCGCGTGTGTGTATAAGGGTTGTTTGCGATATATTACCATATAGTATGCGTATGTGTGTATATATGTGGTATTAGGTGTGCGTCGTAAAAATTTTCGGCATTCCACGAGCGGCGAAAAATTACGGAGTATATGCGCTCGGCGCGGTCGGGTTTGCTTTGTTTATTCAGTGGCCAAAGGATGGAGGTAAGGATAACGTGTATATATATATGGTCGCGTGCGCAACGTGTGCATAGTGTGTAGGGAGGTTACGGGGAGAAGTGCATTGTATACCGATATTTCCGAGGGAATTATAACTGGGAATTTTAACGTGTATCTGAAAAATATTCAGACTAGGAATTTCAATTATTTACTTTACAATAATTATAGTATGATATACATACCTAGTATGCGAGAAAGAGTATTCAAATATATTAGCAAATGAACTTGATCCTTTAAAATGTACGCGAATATTTTACATTTTAAATGACCGAACCCACATCGTATAATTTTCCCCCGCGTCCACATTCCTTTATAATACCCATCCTCACCCTTTTTCCCCATTACAATAAAAAGTCAAAAACTACCACCGCATTCTTCCCACAGCAAAAACCAAAAAACCGTTTTTCATCCGCTAAACCGTTGCTACACGCTACTCGCATACCTCTGCCACCCCTCCTCTATAACACTGATACCAAAAAATGTCTGTCATTCCGCGCGCGCCCGCGCTCTATCCAAGCGACCGCGCTAAAAACAAAAACTCAAACCCATCGCGCATTCCAAAAGCAGCATATAACCTCATGCGCACCACCGCAACAGCGTCGAAAGTAAAAACTCCGTAGTTTGCTCTCTCTCTACACTCGCACCTAAAATTCCTCGCTGCTACCTCCGACTCCCACGCGCGCCATACCTAACGCAACGCAAAAAAAAGGAAGAAAGAAAGAAGAAATCACTGTACCACTACAACTCTCTTTCAGCTCATCCGAGCCGCGTCATTCCGCATAGCTCGTTGCAGCGCTCGCGCGGCGTAGAAATCGAAAGACGTGTATAGAGCGCGCACTTTTTGCCCGCGCTTCCCTTTTTCTCCATCGGTTGCTACTGTACCGTATAGCGTGTATAGCTGCTA
>JAPYZP010002632.1:0-18058 GCA_030522985.1 Torymus sinensis
ACACACACACACACACACACACACACACACACACACACATCCATACAGACATTTCCTAAAATCATGTGATACAAACTTCTAACACTTATATTCATGTTTATAGAGAGATTTAAAGAAATCGAAAATTTTACTATTACAAAGCTTCCTCTAGGAGGAAGCAAAATATGATCCTGAGTATGAACCACTTATGGGTTTAGCTATATTAACGTATTTTTTTTTTAGTTTCTCGTTTGTTAATTATTTTTGTAGATAATAATTGAATTGCTCTATTATTGAGCAGCAATAATTCCTTACTACTCTGTTTTGAGTGAAATTCCTGAAAAGTGTAAAGACTTGAAGGAAGACTTACAAGAAGTGCTTGTAGTCTCTGAGAATCGGATTTTGTTCAGGCTTCAGAAAGCATTTACTGGCACCATAGAATGAAATCTGTATTGTATTTTCAGTTTTAAATCATAGGTCTTCCTTCTAAAGATATCAGTTACTATACATTTCAAATTAGCAAACTTCTAATGATTGGAATCACTCTATATATTATTAAGTAAATATGAACGAGGTTACTAATGTGAGTCATGATATTTTCTAAAAGTTTCTGCGTGCGTTTTTTGTCTGACTGTTATTTAAATACTGAATTCTTAAAAATTACTTACATTGTGTCTTAAACTCGGAGATTGGATGAAAAATACCAGAAATTTCATTTCTTTTTTATTCTTTTCTTATTGCCGGTGTTTTGGTTATACTACCTTGGATTGCAGACACAGGCGCTATAAAACTCTTCCTAAAAATTTAAATTGGTTGATTAAAAAAGTTTCCCTGACTGAATAACCTTAGATGTAAAATAATAGGTCACTAAAAGCTACTTTATTTGATTTACGTGTATATATCACTATGGAGAAACGATTTTTTAATTCCAATACAACAAGTACATTTTTAATTATTCATTGATTGAAAAGTTTCTTACGCAAGCAGATAATACGTCCGACGTTTCATAAATATAAAAAGCAATGTGCTAGTCACTATTCATGCTCCATAAGTTCTAATAACGAAATAACGAATACTTCCTATTATTACCCTTTTTGTAAACTAAAACAAAAAAGAGATTATTAAAAAATAATGAGGTACTAATCGCGAACAATCCGAGAATCGATCACGTATCGTACTCCTCTGCCGCAACGTTATATCTGTTCTGAAAAACTGCAATAAAAAAATGCAAGCATATACAGTTACTGAAAGATCGTTCGGGCATATGATTCACATTATTTCTTCTCGAAACTGAACCACGCACGCACCCACTCGCAATCTAACCAACTACCAAACGAATAAAGAACCCTTTGACGAGCATATACACAGCGCGCTGAGTCAGAGTGACACCGGCGATTGGACTCATTGATCGCGCGTCTTCCAGGTCGCGCTTATGATCGACAGCCTAATACGAGCCGTGCGCGCGCGCTCGCGCTTGGCAGAGATAAATCCGTAAGTGGATGAACCCGCTGACCCCCGTCGTGATTTGCATAACTCACGTCGCGCCGATTCCATTGCGAGTACGTGCGCGCGAGCGACGATTATATGCGCTTCTCCCGCGGCCGAGAGGCTTTCGCTCGCGCGAGAGCTGTACAGCGAAAAATGACGTAAAGCATCGCGCGCTCCCACAAGAGACGCGCCAGCAGCCGCGAACTTAAGGTGGCATTTTTTCGGCCCACGGAGGAGTAAATTATGATGGGTTATTAAGATAAGTGTGTCGGGCGAGAGCTCTCACTCACTCTCACGAGTTGCGCGAGCGCGGCAAGAAAGAGGGACGAAGGTAAATAATTTTCCAGCGATTATGATTTTCATCAAATACTTATAACGTAATGATGAGTGACGATTTATCCGAAGGAGTGTTTAGGGATTTCGTGTTTGTTTCTTCAAAGAGGCAGCGCGTGTTGGCTTTAAATTTAATTTTCCTCGGTATAAAATCTATAAGAAAATAATTTTGTTGGAAATTGCGCGGTAATAATATCTTGAGGTAACATGAAACGTTTAGTGCTTTTTACTTAAAAGCGTTGCAAAATGATAATAAAAGGAAATGGATTTATTCAATAGTATTATGTACTGATCGGGCTTGTTTACAGATGAAATAATATAGTATCAAATACGTATTGACTTTTTAACAATATTTATACAAGTGATTGTTTTGCTTGAATAAGTAATAACCTATTATTACAATAAACACGTTTTATCCAGTTATCTTGAACAGAATAAATTTCATAATACATAATTCTGATTTTAAATTTGCTAAATGATAAAAGTTTCAACTTCTCATTTTTTAATTAATATTTATATTAATTCTTACGTTTGAATTACGCAACTTTTCCAATTACTTACTTCTATAATTTTAATACGCACATTTTTATTAGATTAGACATTTTATCATAGGTATACGTCTTTTTAAGTCGTAGAACATAAACTCTTCGCTGGTATTCGAGAATATACGAATAAGTGAATTACAAATATTTTATTTCCGTTTCACTTTTCTGTCATCATTTTTTAAAAACAGGATAATAGACTCAAAATATGAAATACAGATCATTTATATAGGTTAGTTTCTCAACCAATCAGATGACACCTTAAGTAAAAAGTTTTATTTTGGCTTCACTTTCCGGTCATCATTTTTTTAAGAGACGACGATATAAAGTAGAAACAGTACTTAGTTTTTTCGGCAAGACAACCACTCATTGGGAATATTTTTCCTCAAAATTATATCAAGGTAGCTAGATTATTAGGATATGAAAAAGGCACATTAGAAATGATCATTTTTTGCATTCCAAAGCTAAATTAGTGCATACCAAGCGAGTTCTTCCGCAGTAGATACTGGCCGTCCATAAAATCTAGAGATGGCACGTACCACCCACTCAGCGGTCAGGCTCATACATCTCCGCGGTCGCAACCGTCGTAAACACCAAGTCGAAAATGAAATTAGCGAGGCGCAGTGCTAGCTCTCTTCGGCCTCTGGACTCCCCCTCCGCGCACGAGATTGGCTACGATATATCCTTGCCCGAACTGACACACATACATACATAGATGCAGCGCTAAAAAAGGCGCGATATCCGAAAAAAGCGACAGCGAACGAGCCGGGCCAGGTTATTAAACATAAACACGCGCGGGCGAAATTTTTCGTTGTGTCGGGGAGATTGAAAAACTTTCCGGGTCACCGACGTACTCACACACACACACAACACACACCCACATACGCGCATACACCCACGCCTTGACGCATCAACTCTCCAGCATTTCTCTCTCCCTCTCTTTCGCTCTTCGGTCTCGCGCGCGGGCGCTCGGTCGAAAGCGCAATAAAATTTATGATCCGAATTCCGATGGATTTACCGGCGCAGTTGCCTGCGAGCGCGCGCAGCCTGCTATATGTTCATGTATGCGCGTGTGTGTGTGTGTGTATGCACGCGCCGCAGCCCGCCACCGCCGCGAGTTGTTCTTGATGCGGTCGGTCGGTGTATATGTATACATATATAGGTGCGCGTGTATAACGTACATACGTGTGTATTATACGCGAATTGCAATTTGCTCGTCTGGCGCGGGCGAGCACGGCGCTCTGTGTTTATACGCTCGCGCGTTCTTCCTCGCGCCGGCGTGCGCCCGCGCGTTTATTCGATGATCCTCGTTACTCATTACCCGTAATCTCGTAATCATTCTTTTGAAGCGTATCATTTTCAATTTCACAGCGAAAAGGAGCCGCGCGCGAGCCGCTGAACCGATAAAGCGCGAACGTATATAACACCGTGGCGCAACGGATAGTCTCTATGTACCCCCCACCTATCCTATCTCTCTCTGCATCTATCTCTCTCTGCATCTATCTCTCTCTCTCTCTCTCTCTCTCTCTCTCTCTCTCTCTCTCTCTCTCTCTCTCTCGCTTTCCTTGCTAAATATGCGTTTTACGTTTTTTTCACGAGCCGAATGATAATTATGTTAACTCCCCCGTGGGGAGGTTCAGGTATATGAAGCTTAACATTATCGCTTCGACGTGGGATGTTATTATTTTATAGACGAGTCGGCGTTTGTATTATCTATACGCCTATGTCATGGATTTTTTCAGTTGGGGGATGCATACATCGCTTCGCCGAAGCGAAATGGTCTTTACCGGAAAGTGGTAATGGATAGTTATTTTGCTCTGTGAAAACAATCAGAATTACTTGAATATTCGAGTTTTTTTTTAATAAATATTAAAGACTTACAATAACGTAGTTTGAATTTATTGCAAACATTCTATACTATGAATAATTATAATGAAAGACTAATGAGAATTTCCGAACACGTTAAGAGTTTTATAATCTTGTTTGTTTATTAACGCTGGCATTCGAGAATAAAGTTGTAATTGCTAAGGTACGGATTTTATGGGCTTCATAATTTAAAGTTCATTTCCCACGGAAAACCCTAGCAGTATTAAACGAAGTAAGAGGTATTGAATATACATCATACAGTACACAGTTATACAAAAGTGAACATTGATTGCCTTAGTTAATATCTCATTGTTATATCCTTTCCTTTGTCAATGCGCCAATGTTGCTCTATAATAAAGTTTGCATGCGTTTAAAAATTTTTTTCCATTTTTTGTTATACTAGCCTGGTTTTTTTGAAAAAAAAAAAAAAAAGTTTTCGCTTATAAGCCGCGCACTTTATTGATGAAAATGCCATTACAATTTTTAGATATCCATATATACTTTGAACGTAAAATGTCCCTATACTTGCCGTATGGTAAATTAATAAAATCTATAAATATACCACCGCAGAACTTATCACAGCATTACGTAACGTGAAATCCGTATCAAATGTTTATACATTAATTTCTATGAGTATTATCGTAAAATTGCCTTTTAATCTCTGCGATCATAAAGTTTTAGAACTTTCTTCACAACAAAGCGAGACGAGAGCGAACGAACGGCCGAGAGGCATAAAAAACGACGACACGACGGCAGCCAGACACCGGATCATTATTTAACCTGCAAGAATCAGCGCCTCCTTTGATGACGCACAGATAGACGAAGACGAGGGGGGGGGGGGGGGGGGAAAGGGAAGGCGGAAAGCGGGGCCCACCAAAAAAAACCGAGGACGGGGAGTGCGGCGCGCGCCCGTATAGTTGTGCAATGCTCGATCGCTGATGGCTCGCGCGAGCGCATACCGCGCGTCTGGTGACACTCGTCGTTTATCCCAGCCTCTCTCTCCTCTGCCCCTCACTCTCCCCCCCACGTATAGCGTACGTACACGCGTTCCTCTTTTTTTTCCCCCGGCGTCGACATCACTCTCTTCCCTCTGGCTTCTGCCGCCGCGCTGCTGCTGCTTTCTCTCCCCTTTTCCTCGCGCGCGAGCTTCGCCGATCTCTCCCATTTGGTTTACGCTCTGCCATTTTTCTCTCCCTCTCTCTCTGCTCTCGCTCTCTCTCTCTCGCACATGTAATGCATTGTCGCTTCATTGGCCGCGTCACGTGACGTGCATGCTTAACTCCGGGGCGACGCGTGACGAGCTCACACACATACACACACATTTCTCTCGCTCGCTCGCCTCTCTTCTCGCGTTTAATTAATTCTTCTATTTTTTTCTCGTAATATATATAACGCAAACGCTCGCGTTTTGTGCTTTGCTTTTATTGCTTTTGTTCGGCGATGCTGTTGGCCTCGTGGTGTACATAGCACGAGGCGTTCATTGTGCGCGAGAGCTTTTCGAGACTTATTTGAATTTCGGAGTTCCCGGGGAAACACGCTGATGGCGTGTCGCGCGTTGGGCTTGACTAATCGCTGAAGCTAAGGCTATTCCGGGGCGGAGGCGAATTTGACTGATCGTTTCATGGCTAGACTGGCGGTGTTTTATTTCTGCGTAGGCTTTAGTGTAGCATTGGCAATTGTTTGGGAATTAATGTACGGTTTTGGATTTCCCAAAAGTTGTAGATACTCCCATTGATTGATGAGACAGCATAAGAATTTTATATAATAAAATTTCATTATCAAACATAATATTAAACACTTATTGGCTGTAAAAATTATTGTTTACAATTATTGGCTGCAAATGCACTTATTCATGCAAAGTAAGAAACACGTAAAGGTTTGCATCGATATAACGATATCATCAGTGGTAATCTTATGAAACCAATAAAACATTGTTTGCGAGCAAATTCGCAATATCTGGGGATATTTGTCTGCGTGGGCGTAAAGCTAGTTTTAGCCGAAAACCAGAGAGTAGGTAGCCCACACGTGAACGATTCAGAATAACGCGCGTGCGCATTCTCTCTCTCTCTCTCTCTCTCTCATGCATGTTTTGTTTATGTACCGTTGCCAGTACAATGTACTGTTCGGTCGGTGCTACGCCACCTACAAACAGGTTGGCGTTGTGCTCCTAATTGCTCCACTGTCCGCCTTACGAACAAAAGCACTGTTTACCCATGGTCGCGTGCAATTGTGCATCGCGTTGGAAACCAGAATTAAAAATGCATTCTGTCATGAACAGACATATAAACGTATAACCATTTCGACACTGTTCATATCGCCGCCTAATATTATATCGCTTAATTTCTCTACATATATGAAGCCAGATCGTCGCGCTCAAAGTGGATTTAATACCGTAATCTAATAAATGTCCCATTGTCTCCCCTCGGAAAAAATACCATTAGACTCGCGACGAAAGTCACTCTGCTTGAGAATCACTCAAGGCGTATATATATACTCGCTCGCTTGTGCGCAATAAAAATTCCTCTCACTCTCTCTCTCTCTCTCCCCCTCTTTCTATGCGCAGGCTTCAATCAGAAAAGACTAATGTACGGATGATGACTCGCGCGCATGCGTCTCGGGCCTCGCTCAGTAATAAGTTGCGCATTGAAGATACAGATTATTCGCCAGATCCCCGATAGCATTCGCGTGCTCGCCCACGCCGTTATTATCAACTCTCTTGCTGTGTTGCATCCCTCTCTCTCTCTCTCCCCCTCTCTCTCTCTCTCTCTCTCTCACGCGCGCGCGCTCCAAAGGCGAACCCGAACCGAGCACGTACGTAGAGACGCGTACGAGACCCGCATAGTCAGACGGAGCGAAACACGCGAAACCCGGGGAGAGAGAGAGCGAGAGACTTCGGTTATTGTGAAACAGCACTTTACATTCAAATGAGCAAATATTTAATTTATAAGGAAAATAACTTTATTACAAATTGTTTTGTCTCCTCGAGAAGCGAATAATGTACAGTGTTTGGATATTTTCAAAAACGTTGAAAACTTTATAAATAACAATAATTGTTTTGATAAGAGTTGTTATACAAGACTTTTCTTATAATTTGATGGTTATTATAAAATTTAAATTTTAATGAGGTTCACGTATAATAATAATATTTAGTAAAAATTGAAATGTACATTCTAGCTTTACCTATACAACGTGTATACCAAAATTTATAAGTATCATAATAATCGAACTAAAAAAAATAAAACTTATCACTGTCATAATTTTTATAAAACAACACAAATGACTTTTTTCTATATTTACATTTATTACGAACATAATTCATTCATAAATCTCAGTTCAAGGTTGTACCAATATGCTTTCATTCAAGCGTATATTATCTATTCATTTTTATTCAGCATTCACGCACAAAACCGCCATCGAGACACCTTTATAAACACAGCTAAAGAAATTCAATCAAACAAAAACGGAAAAATACGACTCCCATAGAGCGTCTCTCTCTCTCTATTTCTCGGCAGACATAAACCTCGGTAATAGCGGTAAAAGTAGCCGAGGAAATATTCTCTACGTCGGGCAGTGCGAGCGTGCAGACGAGAGAAAGAAAACAGCGCGGAAACAGAACGAGGAGCTAAAGAATATATACACGCGGTCTCTACGGCGAAAAGGAGAGAAAAAAAAGCGCGCGGACAAAAGGAAGGCGCGCTCAGCTCACTCGGTTGCGAGCCGTGGGCAGTATTCCTCCTCGGCGACGACCACTTGTTGTAACTTAAGATTTGACGCGAAGGTCGCCGCCCGCTAAGCCCCGCGCGCGCGACTCTCAACGACGTAACCTCTCGCACGCGCGATCTTTGGGACCGCCCGCAGGGCAAACGCTCGCGCGAGTGCGCACAGCGCGCTTAATCTTGGCACGCGCGCGTATGCATTCAAATCGAGCGTGCGTAATCGAAAATGAAAAATGCAGTTCCGTAAGTTCGCGAGAGAGAGGCTCTTTTTGCGCGGGAACAATGCCCTCCGGGGACCGTCGCCTTCGCCATCGTCGTCGGCGGGGAGGGAGATCGATAAAATATTCCATCAGCCGGAGTATGTTAAGCGGCGGGTGGAGGAGGAGGAGGAGGAGGGCAAGGGGGATTATTATCGGAGAGGGAAGTTACGGACGTTTCGTAAATTGAATAGAGATGAGAGATTTTTCGAAAGCACGCGAGTGTTTGCGCGCGCTCCAGCGCCATTTATCGAATCGACGGGCGCGCGTGCAAATGCGAGAGTCATCCGAGCGCGGGGTGAGCCGTATATATATATGCGTGCAGTGCGTACGTGCACGCGCTGGTGGGCGGCATCGTAATAAAATCTGCATTCATGCCTTTTTCTGTTTTGTCTTTTACGCGCGGCGCGCAGATCGCTATCCGTACTTTTATTGCAAATTATGTTGCGTTATGCGCGCGCGCCGCACACGTGGGGCTCAAGATGAGGTATATTTTTCGACTGCGCGAGAACATTTCGTTCAAAGTTATGCAGGCGCGCGCTCAAATATTCGCGTATGGACAAAGTGTATATATATATATATATATATATGTATGGTTTGAAGAGCAACTTCGTTTTTATTGAATTTAACGGTGATCACATACGATTGCCCGCGGCATTCGAAACTTTTTTTGTATCAACGGTACAGAAGGATTTTTCTTTTATCAGTTTATGCGTTGCATATAATTTGTAGAGATATTTACTTGCTCCATATTCAAAAAGAATCGGGTATTATCATGCATGCTTCAGTTCTCAGAAGTTTCATTGAAAAGTAATAATCTCTAGATACAAGCTACTCGTGTGTTTGCCTCCGCAGAATATGATCGACGATAAAAATGTCGAGTTTTCACTTCCACATAAATAAAACCGTAGATTTATGCGGATTATGCTCGTAGAAATGCATATATAAAGAACGAGTAAATTGTATGCGCATGTCACCTTTACAATATGTAAAGTGCCCTAGTGCAAACTTGAAACGACGAAGTGAAGTCAGCTCAGTGGAGAGACTCGACTTACCACTTCTTGGAATTGCTTCTCACTTGTTATATCTCATTTACGCCCTCTTACGTTTCTACATTTAATTCTTGCGCGTTTTCTAACGCTAATGGATTTAGTGTATTTACATGGGTCGTGATAATATGACCTGGAATGCGATTCAAATAAATATAAATATATACCTCGAAATATTCCTGTCATTTTTTAACAAGCAAAGTAACAGGGTATACGAATTATAATATTGGAGACTTCTACAGTTACTTATTATTGTAGAGACAAAATTTTCGAAAAATATCTTTGCTTTTTTCAAAACAAAAATAAGTAATTCACTCAACGTATATTTTTATTGACAAAATATATACATTTATTTCAGAATATATGCTTGTTACCAATTCTTATACGATGCTTAAAAGAGTACAGCAACATATCACTTGTTTTGTTAATTAGAAATGTTTTACGATTTCATTTAAATGTATTACCTATACTAGAACAAATATAATATGTAAATTTAAATTCGCAACGACACATTATAGTTTCCAGAATTCCTTTCGATAAAAATACCTCAACATTTGTGAATCATAAACAACAGTAAAATTTATGGTTCCCAGTACATTATTCCATTCCACTCCTTTTTAACGCTCACAGCAGCCTCGCGCAGCTCACGATAATTTGCATTACGAAATAAGAAGCAGCACAAAGGCGAGCCACTCGCTGCTATATGCGACTGCGCGTGGGTACATATCCAGCGCGACGAACGTGATTCTTCCTCAATTTCGACCGGGCGCGTTTGAAAACGTCTCTCTCTCTCTCTTTCTGTGTACCTGCGCGCCATAGACGGGCGAGCCATATCCGGTAAGCAGTCGTTAACGAAGTCGTTAAGCTTTGCGGCAACTACGGCGCAATCAACGTCGACGAAGTCCGCCGTGTTTATTTAATTACGAGTGAAGTAAGAACGATTGGAGAAAGCAAAGACGCGGAGATATTATTGGCGGCCGGCTTCGCCTCGTCCGGTTCGTACCCTTTTTCTCGGCTGAGAGAGAGAAAAAGTAAGAGGAAGAGAAATCGTCTTTCGCTCCTTCTTTAGCTCTTCCGCTATTTATCACAGAATTGTGACAGTTCGTCTTTTAAATTTGATGGAATATGCTTTTGACGTCAGTAGCTTGTGTTTTTTCATCATGATACATCTGCAAATGTAATTTCTATTCTACTTATATAATATTTCATAAAAATATCAGGTAATTAATTTTCTTTACTAGACCGTGACAAAATATTTAGTTTGGTGAAAAGGCACTTTCAGCTGAATATTTTAGACCACTACCCGTTAATTCGAGTAACTTACCTAAACCGCGTCTTTTTCACTTAAAAATTTCCTTCGATGTAAACTTTGATCTACCTAGAAAATTAAAGCTCGCTAATTTCAACTTCGTTGTCCACAACTTATTCCTGCCCGCGAAAGATTCGATAAATTATTTACGCAAAGCAAATCCCTGCCTCCCCCTTTACCTCTTGCTGTTTCTATTTGTCTATCCCGCTTCAGCGTCTCACTACCTCATTCGTTCTCCTTTTCGCCAGTTCGTGCGCGCGCATTACTTCTCCTTTTCCGCGATAGCGACGCGAGCGCACTACCTTTTTATCTCTCGCTCTCCTGTAAAAGCTAACCCTATCGGTTGCAGCCCTTCCCCCTCCCCACCACTGCGTCATCTCACTCTCTCTCTCTCTCTCTCTCTCTCTCTCTCTCTCGCTCTCTTTCTCTCTCTCTTTTCTCATCTAATTTCCCTCGCTGCGGGGCGCGAAAGCGACGAAACGAGCGCGAGCCGGCATTAGTATTCCGTCGAAAGAAATGCGATTACCTTACTTCCCCGTGGCGAGCGCGCGCACCAATCAGCGCGCCGAGATATGCCACCCGGCCAAATCCGAAATAGACAAGGCCTCGATTAACTAATCGTAATGGCATCGGGTGCCCGCTCGCTCACGTTCTTTTTCTTCTTTCTTCTCCTTCTCGCGCGCACTTGGAGAGCGAGATAGAGAGAGAAAGAGAGAGAGAGAGAGAGAGAATAATGGACAGAGGCGCGCGCATGCACGGCGATGGATTAATGAAAATGCGAGTGGCTTGATTCAATTATGCCCTAGATGGCGGAGGCGAGTTTTCGTTGCTCTGTCTGAGCAGCAACAATTACACGAGGGTGGATTACGATGAAACATCCATAAATTTCGGTGTTGTTTTAGTTGGCATTAAGCAAAAGTAATTATATAATGATATATTGTACGATTAGAGAGAGTTGATATTCTTTTCTAATTTATCAATACTATACCTAATTAATTAAAACTTTTGGTAATATATTTTTTGGCTATGGCCGAAAATAAATCTACATCAATCAATCAATTAAACCTTAGATTTTTTACCAAATAATTCCAAATTTATTATTATATATTTGTATTGCGATTAAAAAAAGTGAAAAATCTAAAAGGAAAATAACCAATATTTTATGAATATATTGTATCCAATAGTTTTTATAGGATACTTTAGCTTCTTACCCCATGAGCTGTCAAATTAAACATACCGAAATAAAATTGGAAAAATTTTAACTACTTGAAAAGAGCCAAGAATAAAAGCGTCATCATATAGCCCGAATGATACAATGCCATTAAAACTGGCCGCTGCTTCTGAAACGCCGTGAATAAATTAAACAAAAAGTCAATCATTCGGAATGCGCGTCCATACACAGCCCGCATAATTAGATAACCCCAAAGTTTGTTTTATTTACATTTTATAACGTCCATAAAGGCAGGCTTACTTTTTACTGCCCCGTAACAGCCACCGCCGCCAAACACGAACGACGGCAGCACATATATACAATCACACCGTATAGTATATAGCACCGGGCGCAGGCGCGCGAGAAAGAGAGCGAGAGAGAATACATTCAGCCGTAATTAATGAGGCGAGAGTCGGCTGAGCTTTCCGTATCACTTGCTCGCTCTCTCGCTCCTCGTTCCCTTCGACAGAAAAGAAATTGTCTTCAGGGGGCTGTGCTGCTATACCAAGGCGCACACGCGCACCGTGAGGGGAACAAAAAGCCCTTTATGTGTCGAAATTCACAGCGTGACTCAGTGACCGTCGTCGCGCCGGCCAAACAGTCACACGCGCCGCCGCGAGTTCTCTCGAACGCACAGACGTTTAGTATAACACACACACACACACGGCCAACGTAATTCGCGCGCTGCATATACACACATGTAGTATATATAACGCGAAACCAGTAGGTGTGCCGGCGTGCTGGGATAAAAATAAGCAAAGGCGCGGCCGCGGTGGCGCGTAATTTTATCTCCTCGTCGCCGAGTTCTGGAGCGAGTCGTCGTCGAGAGACGATGGATGGAGTATCCCTCGGCCCCCGCTTCTCCTGGCTTCGTCGAGCTCCCGGGATCTGCTCTCTCTCTCTCTCTCTCTCTCTCTCTCTCTCTCTCTCCCTCTCTCTCTCTATATATATATATATATACATATAGTCGCGAGCTCTCAACAATGGCCCGCTAATTATTTACTCTAATTCCGAGAGCCCGTGCGTACACAGCGCGCGATATGGCGAGAGAGAGAGAGAGAGAGAGCCTCAATTACGCTTGTTTCATAATTCGACTCGCCCTGGACGTATATAAATTTCATGCAAATTGCCCTCTATTCAGCGGCGATTTGAAAATATCAGCGGAATTTGCACGCGAGCACGGTGTAATTGATTTAATAACGCTTTTAAATGTGCAACCGCTGTTTGGGTTATTTAGGGAAATTATTTCGCTTTTATTTGTGTACGGCACTTTCTGCGATGGGAATATGGTTGTTCAAAAGATTTTTCGCAAGTATACGATAAAAGTGCTGGAATAAATTATCGTATCAAAGTTATGCTCATCTCGAGCAATAAAAATTATCAAAATGTGAGTGTAGAAGAGATATTCGTATTTTAGTGAATGAAATCAAAGTAGTTATGGGTGCAATTAAGAAGATAGCAATTATGTATAATACGTTTTTAGCTCGATCCATTTGTTCTTTTTAGCTCCAAATAAAGAAGACCAATCTATGATGGTTAGAACCTTTCTGAAACCATATTATTCTCAATCGATTGTATTATACGGATTTTGTAATTGTATTTTCATTTACGAACAAGTACCAGGCAATAGCGCTTTCATGGAGCCAATGTAAATAACGATATCGATAACTCCCCGCACTCAGCGAAAACAATTACGCCTCTCACGGGCGGAATTCCTCGAAAAACACTTGGACGCAAAGAATTTCTTAATTGCGCTACTTCCTTACGTGCGCGCGGCTCTCCTCTCCGGCGCCATAATGTACCCTCACCACCCCGAAAAATCGATCGCGCGCCATAACTCTCTCCTTCGCCTTCCTTCTCTCCCATCGAAATAAAACGGTAAAGAACTCGAGCCCCCATGCACACGATTCGCAGAAACGCGAGGCTTTGGTGGAAGCGTATAATAGGAAAGAAAGCGGAACTAGCGCGCGCGAGTAGAGGGAAGGAAGCCCTCGGCAAAGTTTTGCATGCGCTAGCTGGCGCAAAGTCGCCCTCTTCCTCCTTCGCGTCGTAGGAAGAAGGAAGGAATAGGGCGAGTTCTAGGTAAGGCCATTCGAAGGCCGTATATATATATATGCGCTGCCGGAGGGGAGGTGAAAGGGCCATTGCTGAGGAGAGGGAGAGCGCAAGCTAGCGCCGGCTGGGAAAGGAGGATTATCAATTTGCGTTGATTACCTCAGTTTAATCCACTCAGAGCAGCTGCTCACCTGCCGCCAGCAGCCGATGTGCGCCAACATCGCGTCCTCATCGTCGTCGTCCTCCTCGTCGTCGGTGGCGAGTTCGCGCTGTATACGCGGGGGGCGGCGGGAGGAGAGGGAGAGGAGAACGTTTGGTTCGCCCGCCGACGACCCGACCCCCTCCCCCCGCCGGTTTTCATTCGATTACTTTTATTAATTAGTTGGAGAAACGACGATTCGCGGCCAAATGAACGAATTTAATTATATTCCCCGGCAGCTTTCTCTCTCTCTCACTCACTCTCTCGACTTCCCCAGTTCGCTTTCTGGGGGCGCTCGTTTTCGTTCTCCCTCTCTCGGAGGAGCTAGAGCGAGCTTCTTAAGCGGGGATGTATATGGAGAAGTATATAGGGGTAAGTGAGGAGGATAGGTTTCGTGATTCTTGAAGGGAGAGAATGGAAAATCGAAGGAGGGAACAAAACTTATTGGTCAGAGCAAAGTAGAAGCTGTAAGTTCTCCAGGTTTTGTTTAATCATGCGTAATGAATTTTCGTAGTGAAATATCCAATGGTAGGAAATTTGTTAATTGGAACCAATTCTGGTAAGGTAAAGTATATAATGTATCTAAATTAATTCAAATCGTAAATTATAAGAATACTTTTATTCATTACATTTTATAAAATTGTAATAACTATTGATTTTTCAGTATTTATAAATGATTAATCATCGTTTATAATGCAGGTAATATGCACGTACTCTTCAAAGTAATGCAATTAATTTCTGATGATCTTACTCTTTCATTTATAATTAAATTACATGACATTTTTTAAATTAATTAATTTTTTGACATAAAACTCTAAAATAAAATGATGATCAATTATGACGATAAAACTTGACATTTAATTAAAACTCATTAGTAACTGATCCTAATTATGATTAAAAGTCGTATAAAATCATTAAATTAAGGACACTGGTAGCTTTCTCGGAGTGAAAAATGTAAAGTATGTTATGTCAATATAATACATAATTTTATTAAGAAAATTTATATTTTTGAACTAGAAGACATGTTGGTATATATACTTTTAACTAAAGGAATAGATTAGTACATCATTTGCGCGTACACGCACTAATCATATTCTTATCGTAATGTATAAAAATTAATTTTATGTATAATTGTACAAGGAGAGAAGATTGATAATTCTAAATTTTAATAACATATGTTATCTTCTTTTACAATTATAAAATTAATTTTTATAAATCACGATAAAAAGATGTTCCCCGATTTAAACTACTATAATCCACTCTAACAAACGTTCGTGACAGTGTATCGCATTTGAATGAGCCTCAAGTGAATTACTTTATCATTAGATAGTGGAGTGGGTTTCAACATTTTGCTGTATTATATTGATAAATGATTTTAATGAGAAAACATAAAAATACGGTGAATTAATGAAAAGGTTATTGCCTGAAATAAAATACTGGCATAAATCTAAATTACTAAATATTTATATTAGTATTGACCAAAAAACTGATGACTGGTATTTATTTTCTTTTCCAAAAGCTTGGCAACTTTTCACCCTGGGTGGAATGAAAAGTCACATATTTTTCATTCAAGCATTCCGCTCCACCGGTGAAGAATTTGGGAGAGCGCTTTTGGAAGGTATGAATTTCAAGAAAATTATGAACGAAATAAGAGTTGAATTTCATAAGATTAAATTATTAAAATATAGCGACATAGATTGCAGATATTAATCGGATTTGCTGGTTTCGACCTCATTATATATTAATATTACATTTATCATTAGAATTTTCAAAATATGAAGTTAAGTTTTAAGGTGTTTAAACACAATAAACTTAAAGTTTACTGTTAACAACTACATGTTGCTTTGAATATATCAAGCTCCCGAAGGCAATTAACAATCAAGGAGTGACCCCTGTCTTATAGGTATATTAATTATGCTATAATATAAGCCTGGATGGGTCGTAGATGCAAAATGAAACGTTAAACCTTAAAATCGAATGTGAAAAATAAAAATGCGGTGGTGATTATAAACAAGGGCAATCTGACTGCCATTAATATTAATTAATTTAATTTATAAGACTGTAAGACCGATGGAACAATTCTTATCAGTGTATAGTAAATTACAGTCGACATACGTAATAATTTGAATTATCAAACTAAGGTCTATTATAAAGGTGGGGTAAAATGTTTTTTAGAGATATATACGGAATTTATGGGAGGGTGGTCAAAGATTATTGCTGAAAATGGGTAAAAATGCTTTAAGGAGGGTGGTCAAAAATTATGAAAAATAAAAAGTTGGTAAATAGCGAACTTTTTACTTATTCAACATTATCTACGTGCCATTAACAATTTTTTATCACAATAGTTTTGTATGGGTTCAGAAAATATTCGTCTTTAATATCCATGTTGTACTCACATTATTATATTTTAATATATTTATGACATAAAAATTAAATAGTGAACCACCTTAAAATAGCTTGATAACCTCTTTAAATATACATAGAATGATAAAAAATAAAATGAAATATAAATAATATATAAATAATATATAAATAAAATTTCAAATCAACAAATGTATTAAAAAATGTTTATATAAGTAGACTAATAAAAATATGATAAATGTAATAATTATACAAGTCTCTTGGTTATAAAACTAAATAATTAAAAGAAAATGAGGAAAAATAAGATACGCCACTTTATTGGACTGAAAATCTACTCCATACGAGAACGCCTATATCAGATAAGCGGGCTGAAAAGCGCACAGCCCCTTGAACTCATTCTAAACGATATACACGCGAGCGTGGCGAGCGCGCGACCGCAAGGAGGCGCGAGAAAGATCGATGCAAATCGAGTTTAGGCCATTCTCCGTCGCTCGCTCAACCGGCCAGCCAACATCTTGACGTCCGTATATAAGAGCTCGCCAGCAGCCTTCGGTCATCGCGCGGGCGCGCGCACGGTAGAAAGTAACCTTTCGCATTCAGTTCGGCGGAACAGCGCTTTGCACTTACGCTCGGTTTCGATTAAAGTCTCGGCCGTACGGCGGCGGCGGTGGCGGCGGCGGCCAGCAGTGGCTCTCTTGATGCGCGAGCTCGCCCGGAGAAAGGTCGGAGAGCCCCGGAGATGCCAAGTGAAAGAGAGGAGAAAAAGGAGAAGGCGAGAGAAACGCGAATATAAGAGCGGGAGAGGCTCTTACGAGAGAAAGAGCGTACGATTAAATCGGTTCTCCAGGCTTATTCGGGCTAAGTGACGATTTTTATTTACGGCCCAGCCGCGGATTATTACGTTATCGCGAGGCGGCCGTGCGCCGTAGTGTTTCTAGAGAGCGAAACACTATTGGCTCCCTTATTTTATGGCTTCGTTCGAGCATATACACGCAATTATGGGAAACAATGAGAGGAGCTCTCTCCTCTCCCCCTCTCTAATGGCTTAAGTGAATTCTGCGAGAAAGCTTCGTTAGAGAAGGGAACTTTTATGTACTGAGCACGTCAACCTCGTAAATATTGTACAATATTATACACAGTTTCTGGATTAGCATAAAAATTGTATATGGAAATCTGTAATTTACATACCTCGTAGACTGATGCTATTATTAATCGTGATTTAATCTTCGATTATATGCCGAAAATTGCTTTTTCAACCGATGGGAATTATTTCGAAACTGTTATCCTGAAATCCCGAAAATAAAATTAATTTGATTCGTTAATGAAAAATGTTAAATTGCAGAGATTTTAAACTTTACTCGTTAAAAATCAAGTTCTTGATGAATTAATTAATTTTTTTCGATCGTATGCATCTTTTAGAAGCCGCATGAGCGATGATATCCTTTCTCTTCTTCTAAAAAAGTTTTAGATATATAAGATAAATTTATATCGCTATTAAGGAAGTTTAGAAGTTTTAAAATTGGTTACCATTAAAAAGAATTAATTGCAATTCAAACTTTTTGCTTAAAATTTTCTAATTCATTAAAATATATTATTATAAAATTATTTCTAAATATGAGGGCGTAATAAGTACGATTGGATTTTCTAAATTAAATTTATAGTATTATTCATAACCGAAACGATTTTCATCGAAA
>JAPYZP010002633.1:0-13030 GCA_030522985.1 Torymus sinensis
GGGGACCAGGAGTGATCCCGTATCCAAAAACGAGGCACAGGTAAAAGAACCTTGCACCTCGTGGGTGTAAGTCAATAAAAACAAAAGTATTTTAAATGAGAAACTAGCGACCTTTATTCTCCGATTAAACTTAACGTAAACCGCGAAGACCATCTGCGCGAGGCGAGATGTTCGGGAGAATGAAGCCGACGAGGGGCTCGGCCGCGCGGGCTTTTATCTCCGCGCGCCGCCGGGTTGACTGCGAGAATTTCGGCGCTGCGCCGTCTAGCGGCAGTGCGCGAACTAGACTCTCGCCGGAGGCGCGCGCAACGCGGGAGATTCAAATTTGCAGGCACACAAACTGGTGCGGAGAGTGTTTACAAGTTTAATTTATTATTAATTTATTATTAAGGTTTATATCACTAATATCATTCGTATCATAACTTCAGTAAACGGGATTCTTGCAAACCACAGGGGCGCATTTCGGTCTTGGAAGGGGGAGTTTGTAACGCTCACTTTGGTGCATTACAATTAGTCATGGAAATAGTAGAAAAACCCCAGCTCTGGCTGTAAGGGTACCTTTTTGGCTAAGCTTTCAGAACAGGAAAACCTAACATGAGAAAAGGAATGCTAGGCAGAAGAGGGCCCAAGCAACCCACACGACGCCCTAATTAACACTGTTACCTATAACCTACACTAAAAGCGAAGACAGCACTTTTGTAGAGGAGTATTGCGAGCTCTTTGTGCTGCAACCACGCCCCCTTTCTGCTGAAGATGACGTAGTTCCCGCCATCCCTTATAATAGCTGAAGCCGCTGCGATGCGAGTGAGCTGGGCTCACTCTCCTCTTGCTTCTCCCTGGCAGGCGGAGACGACACCTCTGAAGTGGTCCAGTAAACAGAAAAGAGAGTTATTAAAAGAAAGAAAAGATACTATGGAGACTACATAAGAATAATAGAGAAAACTTAGGTGAACGGACACATTATATTCTAGGAGTTTGTGGCGCAGGAGCGCATCTGGCCTCGCCGTCGAGACTGCATCTAAAATATTTGTATAATATAAGATCTGGAGGAACAGAAGTTACCTGCTATGTCTTGAAGAAATGTAAATGAATGCGGTCACACAAGGAAAGGTGGTGCTGCATAGAAGGAACAGATCTTCAGGTGAATAGCTGCGCCTGGGGAGACTATAGCTGCATGTCAGATCCCGCTGATCGTCTGCTTGTGACCTGCAACAAAATAAAATTAAGAATAAGTACAAGTACAATAAACTAGTAGGGTAAATTACTGATCCTACCTAGATCCATTGATATTCTTGAGCAGAGGCAGCAGAAGAACCTAACCTCCTCTAGTGATGTACCATGTGTTGATCGACGTGAAGAGTACATCTGCTGGAGGCCCCGCACACCTGGTGAGGGCTTCAACTGTCTCTTCACACTTGACGCACCTCCGTTGTTGAAACCTCACGTAGTCGTCGTCGTCGTGCAGAAAACAGGGGCATGCGTGCAGATAAACACAGGCTGCGCGCGGATGTCACTTGGACAACGGGAGAGCGAGAGAGAGAGAGAGAGAGAGAGGGGGACAGTCTAGTACGCGAACACGAACGAGTGGTGGCGCTAGCGTGCTGGGACTTGCGGGCTCGCTCCGTCGTCGACTTGCGACGCTCGGCCACTCCATTCTGGACGGTAGCACGAGTATATAGCTATGATTAGATTCTCGTTCCAATCCGTCATTTATCGTGCGTAATAGTAGTGTTCGTGAGTGTCTAGTAAGGTAAAAAGCTGTACACACCAGGTTAACTAGTTATTTTTCTACTCATTCTTACTCCTTTTATTAAATAAATATTGGAATATTTATATTAATTGCTATGAGTGATCATTTCAGGATTCTTGTCGTTTTCTATCTCCCTTGCGCTCACTTATAAGTTAAGGAAATATATATAATTGCATGATTAATAACTTTTTAATATTCATAATTATTGTTGGAGAGAATTCTACATGACGCAGTACATTGAAAAGAGTCGTTAGTACTTCGCCGTTATAACTTTTAATAAAAGATATATTTCATACACACGTATAAAGTGTTTATTCATCCTTACTTCTCCGCTAAACGCAAACTGCTAACAAAAACTAATTAGGGTTGCTCTTTGCGCGTATTGAAAACTATCAATTACCATTGAAAAAATTTTCGCACTATCAATTTTCTATGAAAAAATTGTCGCACTATGAATTTTCTATGAAAATTGTGGCACTATCAATTTTCTATGAAAAAATTGTCGCACTATCAATTTTCTATGCAAAAATTGTATTTTGTAATTTTTCTAGCACACGGACGTTGTTCGAGCCGATCATATCTTCGCGCTCTTTCTATCGTACCGCTAGGGGGCCGACGGTCCCCGGGCCGCGCCGCCCCACCTTTGTCGGGACAATGCTTCGTAGCCGCGTTGTCGAGGAACAATTGAAGCTTGCATTGACCCTGAAGTCCTGCGAGCGCATTAAAAGCACCAGAGGGAGCGCTGCTCGCTCTATCTCAAAGCGACTTGTCCATCGGGCAACACTTCCGCGTGTCTTCTCGCTTCCCCGACCACGTATAAAATCACCCTTTCTTACGACACCCATAGTTATGAGTGTAAATATAAGAGGAGTCTCCTCATTTAAATACATATAAGGTTTTCTATCTTTTCGCCAATAAAATCTCCTCTCCTACTCCTGTAAAACGGGTTGAAATATGGTAACGCATTTTCCTGCGGCCGTTTCATCCAACATTTTGGTCCTTTGAGCCGGATTCGGTCTACACTGACAGAGATTCATCGATTGAAACAGCCCTGCAGGATAAAAGAGGAAATTTGTAATTACGCGGGCAAAGAGCCATGTTCGGCCGACCAATAAGCGACCAGATACTGCCTTTAAAGCGAATAGTAAGTTCGATTTCGCTAGACTTGCGCCCTACACGAAGATTCAACGTGGTCGTGTAGTGAAGTGTGCCCGGAGTCCCTCACTTCAATCGTAAGCGCCAGGCACGTGCATCTTCGCACCCTTTATGCTCACCCTCGGCGCTTACCCTGTCACCGCGTTTCATGCGCGAAGCGCACCAGCAGTTGTGTGCCAGTAATTATTATCTTCTCGCTCGCATCGCTTGTCCGACACGCACTCGGCGAACCGCGGTCTACGCCGTATATGTCTATACATGCGCGTCACGCCATCTCCCTTCTTCTCTTTCTCTCTTTCGTACACCCCACAGACGCCTGTACGGCGCGCACGACTTTCAGACGCTCTACACTTATCAGTATAGGTTAGATCGGTCAGTAGAGGCTAGGTAGGACGCGTTCATTGCTCTCGATCGCCCGCTTACGCATTGCGTAACCGTTTTCTTGCGTGAGCGAGGCTGGCTGACCAAAGCGCACCACGTCTCTTTCGCAGATTAGGAGTCGCTCATTGCAGTTGTCACCTCGCCGCAAACAGACCAACTCTGACGCGCCGTCCCTAACCTCAACGTGACAAACCACCTACTGCGGCACGCGGTTCAACGCGGATTTGCAGTGAGAAAGAGAAGTATCCTAATATTTCTTCCTTTTTCTCATGATGGCTGTTGAATTGCTTTGCAAACAGCTCTATCTGGGTAACTTGATCTCAAAATTAAACACCAATACGGACCGCTTGGGTGCTTCCAGCGGGACTGCCGAGGTGTTACAGCAGCGGATCGTACTCAGAGACCAGTACTGGGCCTCGTGTCACTCTCTGCACCACCAGCTGGATCAATGTCGCGAGGAACTCAAGACGCGTCGTATTTTGTAGACGATATGTTTGCTGACTTTGACATCAAGTACTGTGAGGCAAAGGCGGAACTCACTAGAAGACTCTCTCAGAAGATTGGAGATCTACGGTCCCCCTTACAATTCCCTTGGGATGCCACCCTTGGGCCGTTACTGGCCGCTTCCAAAAATCCTGCTCTCCCCAAGATCGCTCTACCCAAGTTTAGCGGCGATCAAACTGAATGGGACTCATTTAAAGAACGTTTCAGTTCCCTTGTGAAGAATCCGATCTCTCTATCGCCAGTGGACAAGCTGCAACACCTGCTGGTTTGCCTCGAAGGAGACGCCGCCAGAAGGCTTCGCAACTTAGAAGTAATTGGGTCCAATTTCGATGCTTCTTGGGCCGCCTTGCTGCGCAGATACGACAACAAGGGTCTGAAACTTGCGGTGCAACTAAACAAGCTGCTGTCTATGCCGCCAGCAACATACAGGTCAGTGGCTGAGATTACACGCCTCATGGATACGACTGATGAGGCCATCCGTGCCCTGCATTTGCTCAAGCGATCTGTTGAACACTGTGACGCCTGGCTTATACTCCTTATTGTCTACAATTTGGATCCCGATACTAAAGAGGACTGGAGGAAGTCATTGGAGGGAGAGCTTGCCTTCCCCACCTTTCAAGAGCTTGTAGCATTCTTAGTGGGCAGAATTCAGTCCCTCGACAGTGCTCACTGAAATGATGCAGCCATGGGTAAGTGCAAAGTTAAAATGAATGGGAGTCCTAAAAATTATAACTCGGTTGCAGCTCACTACTCATTTGAGGCTACGGCTCCGACCAGTGCCAGACCTCCGAGCATCATATGCAACGCTAAACGTCATCTCACGTACTGTCCAGCCTTTCCCAATATGTCTTACGACAAGAGGATTAAGGCAGTGCGGGAGCATAGACTGTGCCAGAACTGCCTCAGAAGTGGGCACTCGGTGCATGAATGTCCATCCTCTTATCGATGCTGGTCTTGTGGGCAGGATCATTACTCTTCCCTGCACCCTCCTGGATCGTCTGACCTTTACTACTAATCGAGGCAGCAACGTTCTCCTAGGCACTGCCAGCCTTTCTATCGAGTCCAAATCTGGAGAGTCCATAACTATCAGAGCACTCATTGACCCTGCCTCTGAAGGTTCTTTCGTGTCAGAGACAGTAGTGCTAGCGCTCTCTCTAAGACGACAGCTCTCTGGTGTAGCTATCTCTGGCATGAGGGGAGAGGTCTCTGCTAGGTCCTTATACATAACCTCAATCATCGCCAAGTCTAATGTCCAACCTAATTTTTGTCTGAGTTTTTGAGTTGTCGTGCTACGTCGATTAACAGCGTTGCTGCCCGGCAGAGAGGTTAGGACCAACTCATGGGAGCACCTTCAAGGATTGCAACTAGCTCACCCGGAGTACAACAAGCCTACGCAGATCGACTGCATCACTGGAGCAGTGGCTTATCCATCTATCATTTTGCCCGGCCTTCGACGAGGTTCAGCGGGATCCCCAGTGGCTCAAAACACGCACTTGGCCTGGATCCTAATTGGCCCCACCATGCCGGAACTAACGACGTCCGAGATTCAAACCCAACGATTTTGCTGCACCTCTTTGATGTCGGTTTCCACGGAATATCGCCGATTCTGGGAAGCTGAGGCGTTGCCGTCTCGACCCTACCGCTCTGGTGCAGAAGAAGAGTACGAGACTCACTTTATGCGTACACACCGCCGCGACAACAGCGGGAGATACGTCGTCCACCTGCCTTTCTGCAGGACGCCTTTGTTGGACAAATCTCGCTCCATTGCGCTTTACCGCCTTTTGTTGCTAGAGCGTCGTCTAGCTTGAGATCCCAAGCGCTGCGAGAGTCCTACGCGGCATTTGTCGAGAGTATGGCAACCTACAGCATCTGCAGGAGATTCTACCGAATGCTCTCGCCGCGCAGGATTCTTACAATCTGCCGTACCATGCTGTTATCAGCTCTGACAAACAGAAGAAGCTGCACGTCGTATTCAACGGCTCACAGGCCACCTCAAGCGGCTTGTCACTAAACGATTGCCTGCATACTGCAGAAGCGCTACAGATGAACATATGCACCGTCATCACCCGTTGGAGGATCTTCCAGTACATCTTCACAGCAGTCATCCTGAAGATGTTCCGGCAGATCCTGATAGACCCGGCCGACGCTACTTGGCAGAGGATTTTCTGGCGGTGCTCCCCGGAGGAAGAGATACGGGACCGATGAAGAACAGCAGTGGTCGCGCGAGATCAGCTGGTCAGGATTTTGGCAAAGGCGGGAGTGGCACTCGACAAGTGGGTAGTCAGCCATCCCACGCTACTCCCTAAAACCTCAGTCTCACCGTCACCACAGTGCCTCATCGGGGACCGAGTCTCAGTCTCTATCTTAGGACTCCGCTGGTCACCCAACACCTTCAGCTACAAGGTGCAGCCCGTACCTGCGGAACCAGCCGTCAATAAGCGGGCGATTCTATCCGAAGTCGCCAGACTATACGATCCGCTCGGATGGTTGACTCCAGCTACGATGCTGGCGAAATTACTTCTTCAAGATCTGTGGATTTCTGGTCATGACTGGGACGCTGTTGTCGGAGAAGACACTCAAGCCACGTGGAAGAAATTCCGAGGTCAATTGTCACTTTTGGAAAATGTACGGCTCCAACGATGGACTTCGCTCTCTCCATCGGCTACTCAGGAGCTGCACGGCTTCTCAAACGCTTCGCAGCGAGCATACGCTGCGGTAGTATACCTCGTCGCCACGGGCAACGCTCTGTGTACGACCGCTGTTCTTATGGCCGCTAAATCTATAGTAGCGCCGCTTAAAACCGTAAGGCTGCCTCGTCTGGAACTCTACGGGGCGTTACTTCGTACTCGTCTCATCGTACAAGTGCGCGAGGACTTGCAAAACACGGACTACCACGTCCCCTGTTGGACCGATTCTCTGGTCGCGTTGGCCTGGTTGCGAGGCCTGCCGAACTCGTGGCACAGCTTTGTGGCCAACAGAGTGAGCGAGATCGTTACCTCATTACCCGATGCTACTTAGCTGCACGTAAAGTCCAGCGTCAACCCGACTGATTGTGCTTCCCGGGGTTTGCATCGCAGCTTCTGGCGAACAGCTTGTGGTGGACCGGGCCTTCCTGGCTCACCTGTCCTCAACGACATGTAGCCTCTGCCATAGAAATCCACACCACTCTAGGGCGGAAGCCTAAGACAGTCTGCCTACACGCACAGCCCCAGGATACGATCGAGGTACTCATCTCTCGGTTTTCCTCATGGAAAAGTCTGCTGCGAGTAATAGCCTATGTTCTCCGCTGGTGAGCACGTGCACATCCCCAGGGCGCGCGCTCCGGTGAGTCGCTTAGCGCAACCGAAATCGAGCAAGCGAAAATCCGCTTACTCAGAGCAATTTAGTTGGACCACTTCTCCCGGGACCTGCTTCACCTCCAATACGGAAGAAATCTTCGAAAGAGCTGCACCATGCGTCGACTTCGCCCTTTTCTCGATGATGAAGGTTTGTTGCGAGTAGGTGGCCGCCTTCACTTCTCACATTTGTCTTTTTCAAGAACATCATCCAGTTGTGATTGCAAAGTCCAATCACGCTGCCGAGTTGCTAATTCGTGACGCTCATTTAGCTACGTTGCACGGAGGGTCACAGCTGGTACCCAGCCATCTGATGCGCGCCTTCTGGCTCGTTCACGCAAGTAATCGCGTGCGCGAATCCGTTCGGCGGTGTCTCATCTGTACCCGCCATAAAGCACGAACTCTCGAGCAGTAGATGGCACCGATTCCTTCGGTACGTACTGCCCCCTCCCGGCCATTCTCGGCTGTAGGCATAGACTACGCTGGACCCTTCTCCGTGCAAACCTCGAAAGGTAGGGGTCAACGCTCCGAAAAAGGTTACGTTGCTGTCTTTGTTTGCATGATAACTCGATCCGTCCATTTGGTCCCCACCTTTCTTATGGCATTCAGAAGGCTTACAGCTCGCCGTGGGCTCTGTCGAGAGGTACACAGTGACCACGGTACGACCTTCCAAGGAGCAGACTCCGAGCTAAAACGACTGCTTCAGGAAACTTCTTCCTTTAGCCACGAAGTTGCCGACACTCTCGCCAATGACGGAACTACTTGAACCTTCATGCCGCCTTGAACTCCCACTTTGACGGGCTTTGGGAGACCGCGGTCAAATGCTTTAAATCCCACCTACGGAGTGTCCTGGGAGAGGCTACACTCACCTTCGTGGAGTTTCCCACTCTATGTGCCCAGATTTGTTGAGCCTGCCTGAATTCGAGACCGCTGAGCCCTCTCAGTAACGACGCCGAGAATATTTTAGCTCTGATCCCTGGCCACTTCCTCGTCGGCTCAGCTCTTACAGCTGTGCCGGAGCCCTTCTCCGATTTTTCTGTTGCAGGGGTTGCTGGGTGGCGCATGGTCACTATCATGCGTAACTATTTCTAGTGCCGCTGGAGAAACGAAGTTCTTCACCATCTGCAACTCTCGACCAAGTAGTTTGACGCTAACCACTCCTTCCATCTCGGCGATCTTGTCCTACTGAAGGATGATCTTCAGCCTCCGCAGAAGTCGTCATTGTCTCGCATCCTGCAAATGCACCCAGGCCCTGACGGTGTAACCAGAGTGGTGACGCTCAAGACGCCCTCCACTACCCTTACGCGACCAGTCTGCAAGGTCATCGCCTTGCCAGTCGATTCACCACAGGACAGCCCGGTTTCCACAAACGTGGCGTCGACGACGGGCGGCGCCGATACTTAGAGGTCAATGCATCAACATTAACATGAAGAGACTCACGAAAAGATTATGCTTACTGACGACACATTTTCTGTTCGCGTTAACAATCGTTTCGTTGTACTGGCAACGATCGTATCTTCGCGCTCTTCCTGTCGTACTGCTAGGGGGTCGATGGTCGCCGGGCCGCGCCGTCCGACCTTTATCGCGACTATGCCTCGTAGCCGCGTTGTCGAGGAGCAAGGGAAGCTCGCACCCACCCTGAAGTCCTGCGGGCGCATTAAAAGCACCTAAGGGATCGCTGCTCGCTCTTTTTCGAGGCGACTCGTCCATCGGGCAACACTTCCGCGTGTCTTTTCGCTTCCGTGACTACGTGTAAAATCACTCTTTCTCACAACATCCATGGTTACTAGTGTCGGGTTAATTCTGTGTTACTTATATTAAATATAAGAGGATTTTCCTCGTTTAAATACACACAAGGTTTTCTATCTTTTCGCCAATCAAATCTCCTCTCCTACTCCTGTAAAACGGGTTGAAATACGGTAACGCATTTTTCTGCTGCCGTTTCATCCAACAGACATTTTTTTTATTATCTAAAAAAGTAAAACACGCGCAAACGTCTACTTTTTTTATTAATCATTTGTCACGTGCAATTGAATCAGATACTAATATTTGATGGTTTTTCATGTGGGGTGCCAACTTCTAGGAGCTTGACGCGCGTGTCGTAAGTCAACTAATATAGGGGTGTGCATACACCTCGCGGGTTTAAGGCGGGTATGCATCTAGAACCGCATCAATTATTGTTTAATAAATTAAGACCACTAGTTTCCGGTTATATTAGGCTTTTAAACGAAAAATAAATATTCTTAATACTCAGATATCGATTAACCAATTAGCTTTAGGGATTATCAGGGTACATTGTATAACTAACAGCATAGTCATTGAATAAAGAGAAAAACAAATCAAGCTTATTCCCTAGTAGAATCTCTTGATTAATTCCTTTTTTTGGTATCCTTTTCCACTATACCTGTATATTCCGCCATTCGTACCCACATATTTATATAACTGTCTCTATATCGATTTTCGCAATGTATACAAGATATCTCATTATCGAATCGTTAATGGGCACGACCACGACGAAGGGGATAAGAAAATAAAGAGTTAATAAAATGGGGTAAACAACTTAAAGGCGTCTTCCAAATTAAGTTCAGAATGGATCCGAATGTAAATTAGATCTTTCATTGGATTTTTGATTATTGATAATACTCAATCGAATTTTTGATCATTGTAAAGGTACAAAAATACTCTTTTCTGAATTTTCGTAACAAACACTCAAATATTAAAAATACGTGTACTGAAACCATTCATCAAGATGTAAGGTAGACGTACCGGTTTTGGTAAACTAAAAACTTGTAGCAAAACAAAAAACCAAAAATTTTGACAATATTTGTGACCCTTAGGTGCAACCTCTAAATTTTAATTGCGATTTCTCAAGCTATTTCAAATGTGATGATATTAGTTCATCAATTCAAATATGGTGAATTTGCGATATTTGTCAGATAACGGAAGTAACTGGTGGTTAAGTGATGATGACGTTACCTAAATTGCTGTAGTGCACACAATTATTATCTTTTGTAAAATGCGTAGTGTCAAGAACTTCTATATAATCATGAAAATATTAAATACACCATAATGGGAATGAATTCCTACCTTCTAGACCAATGAATGCATCAGGATCGACGTGTGTAATTAGATTTCCTTCCAGTTCTAAGGAATTTAATAATACAAGATGTGAAAAAACTCGTCCTGGAATTTCGCGAAGTTGATTATGAGCAAGTCCTAAAGAATCTAGACTCTTTAAACCTGAAAAAAATGTGTTAAGTCAGCATATCAGACTATATAGGTATTATTGTATTACTCATTTATTTTATTCATATTTCCTCATACCCAATTTCAATTAAGGGGGTACGATACTAAAAAATCATCAAAAAATGCATCTTTTTTATTGGATATTTCTAATGTATATATTAATATCAATTTGAAATAAAATTTTTAGACCGAAATATTATAAAAGGTGTATAGCCGGGTTTAATGGTAAAAATTGAAGGGATTTCCTTTTGGACTGGATTTGTTAAAAGAACATTAAAATACTTCATGAGCCAAAAACTTCAGACAGTCAAGTGCCCCCATTTGGGCTCCAAAAAATCTGAAAAAATTCGACAGTGTATATTCTACCAGGAAATAAACATGAATTTTTTCAGATTTTTCAAAGCATAATTTTGCTCTTAAAAATGTCTTAAAATTTCTCGGACGTTTCTCACCTTCCGATAAGCACACTTTGAAGAAAAAGTATTCATATAGAATTTTGTAATGTCCGCCATAAACAAAAACTTATTGTGTTCAAAAAGTATTCATAAAGTAATCTTCGTGAACAAATTTAAAAAAATATAAAATGGTATCAACCGTAAGCAAAGCATTTGGTAGTTGTAATAAAAGAATTCACAAAGTAATCATTATGAACAAAATTATGAAATACAAACTGGCATCAACCATAGTCGGGGTATTTCATAGTTGCCGTAAAAGTATTCATAAAGTATTCTTTGTAAATGAATGACTTCATTATCAATGTGTTACTAAATTATAAAAAATTACTCATTAAGTTTTAAAAACTTTTCTATATTATTTTATATTTATAATGATTTTTTTAATATACTGGATTCAAGTCAAAATATATCAATTTAAATTTTTTAGCAAATATATAATTGTAAAAATAATTATTATAAGAAAATTAGAAGGAAGGTAAGTACTAATCTATTTGTCGCAGTTTTAAAGTATTTGATAAATATTAATACAGTCTATATCGACGGCTGAGCGGTAGAAGGGCGTATCTCGCCGGGCGGGTGAAGAAGGACGTATCAGAAACCTCTATAATAATGAGATTGAAGCGTTACGCTCTACTGCGTGCGTATCTCATGACGTAGTGTCATGGCGTCGTGTGCAAGAGAGAGAGAGAGAGAGAGAGAGAGAGAGAGAGAGAGAGAGAGAGGGAGGGAGAGAGAGAGAGAGAGAGAGAGACGGAGATATAAACGTTTATTAGGCTTTCGTAGCTTACGAATAAGTTGTTAAGAAAAACGTGCATTTCATTTTATTCAAATCTGGCGCGTAGTACAAGGAATGACGTATGGGTAAAGCTGCAGCCCTCCATTACCCGTATACTGTATCATAGGGTTAGTGATTGGTACCTCATCAATCTACTAATTACCTCTTGTCTAGATACTATAGATAGTACATGGCTGTGAACAGTGAAAGTGGTGAAAGGTCCAAATGTGACTGTATAACGATTATTTGTAATCTGGAGCCATGTCCTTATATATTACAAAAGTAACTATACAACAGTGCTTTGTTAAGGTAATTGTTTATTTTAAGGGGGTTAGACATAGAAAATATCTATAGAATATGATCCATTTTACCCGAAAACGATATCTATTTTTTGTTAAAGGTATTGATAAAATACTGATTAAAATACTGATTAAAATATTTATCGGTTTTTCACGGTAATTTCATTTTTTTCAATATACCATTTTTTTGACATACATGCTTTTAATTTTTGGTAGGAGTTCTATTTTCTTTTAATTGTTAATATATTTTTTAATTTTTAAGAAATCTACATTAACATAATTAAATAAATCCTTTTTATTAAGAAAAAATATCAGAAAAAACTGAAACAAATCAATCCGTGTATGTAATTACGCCCATTTCATAGTTTTTCATGGTCGAAATATTTCTAATAATATAAGACAATTGAATATAAACCATACATATATCTCCTATTATATTAAAAAGATAACGGGTTGTGGTCGGTGGTCTGTGGTCTGTGGTCTTTAGTCAGTGGTCTGTGGTCGTCCACTCCCACCACCCCCCCCAATAATGTACATTGAGTAAAAGCTTAAGTAAAGGGTTAAGTAAAGGGTTAAGTAAAGCGTTAAGTAAAGGGTTAAGTAAAGAGTTAATTAAAGGGTTAAGTAAATGGTTAAATAAAGGGTTAAGTAAAGGGTTAAGCAAAGGGTTCAGAAGGAGTTAAAGAGGGTTAAAAAGAGTTAATTGAATGGTTAAAAAATGGTTATAATGTAACGGTTGCTCCGCACCCTGCCGGACGCTCAGGAGTTGTCTAGGGTTCGGGTGAGGGGATATGGAGGGTCAGGTGGCTTTGGTTAAATAATTAAGAGTTGAATTGATTTTATGCAAAATAAAGAGAATATGTATTTATAACTAAATAACAAAGTTAACACGTTAGTTATCACGCATTGCGTCGCGTATGACTGAGCTGCTTTAATTCGCCACCTGAAACATAGGAATCAAAACCAACGTGCTTACTACGGTACGAATTTACCAAGTCGGCAATTACTTAAAACTAGCGCAGTGCCCTCTGGCAGGAGGGCCGGAAGTAATGCTAAAACTAGACGCGGACGTCTGTCGTGTCGCGGTGCCGTCGGTCGGGTCCGTATGCGTATCGTTTCGTCGGGGTCGA